>JAUZST010002183.1:0-18298 GCA_034779995.1 Parotocinclus haroldoi | reverse complement strand
GTGTGTGTGTGTGTATGTGTGTGTGTGTGTGTGTGTGTGTGTGTGTGTGTGTGTGTGTGTGTGTGTGTGTGTGTGTGCGTTTGACGAATTGAACTGACTTTAATTGTGCTTTAATTTACATGAGTATTATTCTGTATTGAACATTATATTTGTTTTGGACTGGTATTGGTGGTATATAATGGGCTTGGAGTTGTGTGCTGTTACTGGGTGTTAGCTTTAGTTGTATGTTATAGTGTTTTGTTTTGGGTTGAGTTATAGTTTATTTAATATGTGCATGCTGAACTGTTTTAGAGTGTAGCCTTGGGCCTCATGGGCCTTATTGAGTTGGACGGTGTAGTTATGTATTTGTGTTTGATGTTCTGTGGTGCATTTGTATATTTTATATTTTCTTTCTGAGCTCTTGTAGTTGTAAGCTGGATTGTACTGCAGTGACATGCCTGGAACTCGGTGGCTCAGTAGCTCTGGACCGCTAACTGGAAGTCACAGTTGAGCCTTGTAGAGAATCCTGTAATCCTCAACACCTCAGCAGAATACTAAGTTTCTCTGGATAAGGGTAAATACTAACTGTTATATACATGGCCAATTTAATATACATATAGTTCTATAGAGAGCATTGAGAATGATATGGTTCATTTAGTTCACAACCTACCAAAGTGCATTCATCCATCACCTTCCGCTTAATACACACATCACATTTTAGAGACACCCGCAAATACCACGCATGTCTTTGGACTGTAGGAGGAAACTCTGGGAGGAAACAGGGGTACCCAGAGTAAACCCACCAGCTCTCTTGTACCTAAGATCAAATTTAAAGTTCTCGAACCAGCTTACCAGGTTTCAGAAGGTTTATATTGTTTGATTCAGAATTTCACACCGACATACCCACTCTGGTCCTGAGCTTCAAGGCTGTTGGCAAACTGCTACAATGTTCTCTGACATCTGCTTGCAAGGGCAGTGTTTCTTTTCCTTCTTTTGATGTCTGAAGGTTATGTTATGCAATCATGTACATTAACATTTATGACATTAAGCAATCGTGTATCTCATCAGTTCTTTGTTTATGTTAATGGATTGGAATGCCCAAGTCAAAGTCATGTCTTTAATCCAATAGAAAAGTTGTGGAAGAACCTGAGGTAAGTTATTTATGACAGGAAACCCACCAGTATGCAATGACTGAGTCTGTTCTGTACAGAACAATGGGCCAAAAGTCTTCCAAGCTTATGTACTGGACTGGCCAACAGTTACCTAAAATGTTTAAATTACAGTCACTGTGACATAAGGGGGTGACACCAAATACTGAAAGCAAACACACAGATACTCACAGATACGTAATAGTTACATACAGATAGTTACATACTCACAAATATTTAATAATGGCTCATTTACATCAATGAGTAAAGAATCAACTACTGTTTTTGTCTTATTTGTTTACTTGGGTTCCGTTTATCTTAAAAATGGTATAAAAATCTAATGTTTTAGCTCTTTTTACACAGAAATATTTACATTTTCACGGGTTCCCAAACATTCAAGGAAATGCTTTAAATGTTACCCCTACATACATTTCATTACATTTCCAGCATTTAGCAGACGCCCTTATCCAGAGCGACGTACAATTAATACAGTGTTACATTTTAAGCAGTTGTGGGTTAAGGGTATGCTTGCTCAAGGACCCAATCCAGTACCTTAACCGCTAGGCAACCACAGTCCTACAGTACCTGTTAACTGTATTGTTATTCTATCTGAACAGGTGCAGGTAGCCTTTCTGAGCACCAAAACACCAAACAGCTCTTGGCTGACCGACTTTGTGTATGGTAAGAGGGAAATTAAACACTTATGCGCTTAATTTTTTGGCACAACTGTTCGTTTAAAACTCCAGTTTTATTTAGTCCCGTGATGTGAAACTGATGTCATCACACTTGCTAGACTTCCTACAAATGAAATCATTGTCAGGCAGAGGCCAGGTGTTTGGAAACAAGCCTGCTTTGTTTGTGTGTGTGAGTGTGTGTGTGTGTGTGTGTGTGTGTGTGTGTGTGTGTGTGTGTCACAGTGTTTGTGTCAGTAACAGCTGTTTGGGCCTATTCACATCTCTTGATGGTTCTGGCAGCGTAGGCTCTCATTTATATTTGCTGGAGCATTAAGGCATTATCAAGCCTTATTACCCTGCAATAACGGCATATTTACAAGCAGACAACCTCATCTGCATCCCTCTCATCCTGCATAATGAATGTCTCAGTTGTTTAGCGTGTCATCTTATTTAATGACAATGGTAATGCATTTAAGTAAGAGTGAATTCCCTTAGGGACGGCAGGTAACTACAACACTTTTTCAATTTCCAGTCTGTGTAGAGTTTCTGGTACTCAGACTATCCCCTACGTCCCAATAACAATTTAATAGGTGCATGAGTGTGTGATATCATGTGATGGACTGATGCCATGTCCAGAAGAAGTATCCATGTTGCCCCTGATGTTTTAAGGGTAACACCACAATGAAGAAGCTACATAAGATGCATATTTTGGCTGATATTAAAAATACAGAATAAAATGGATTATTGTATAGTGGTTACAATACTGAACTGTGGACCAGGAAGGTCCAGACTTTGAATCCCACTTTTGCCTGTCTGCCATGCTTGGGTTCCTGAGCAAGGCCCTTAAACCACAGTTGACTGGATTGTAAGGCGAGGCCATTTGTGATAAGAGTGTTTGCTAAACGGCTAAATATAAATTGTATTAGTTTTGTAGACACACAGGTATGACACTGCACCTACTAGAAAAAGAAATTTGAATATGCCCACTTAAAAACATACTGTGATACATACTGTTTGCTGAAAGAGCTACAATTTTACACAATGAAGTGCTGACAGGTTTCAAAATTTGCACATTTAACAACATTTAGCAGACTTTCTCACCCAGAGAGACTTTCAAGTTATACAATCTTATAAGATCCAAGCGATTGTGGGTTAAGAGTCTTTCTCAGAAACCCAACTGTGTTGGCTTGGGAAAGGCAGGATTTGAGTCCTGAACCTTCTGGTCCATGGTCCAGTGCCTCAACTTCTAGACTCCCACAGTCTACCTGTTTGTTTATTATTTGTTCGAAATTCAAGGGTGTTAAAAAAGAGTTTCAACACTTGCCTTTGTTTTACTCTTCAGTGAAGGCTTTCTACTAGATTTTGGAGCACTGCTATGAGAATTTGATTGCAGGAAGCAACAAGATAGTTAGTCAGGTCAGGACCACCCCAACTCATCCCAGAAGCACTGGGTGGCAAACCATAATTCCAGAACACGGTTTCAGTTCTCCATAGCTCGATGCTGTTAAGCTTTTTACAGTTCTAGCCATTTCCTTGAATAAGGCATGGTTCCAATTGGTTCATGTTTATGTCGTCCACAGAGTACAACTCTACTGACAATGCTTCTTTACAGAGACTCAAAGCTATGTGTGTGCATTAACACATCTGTGTCTAAGGCACTAAGCCAGCACTGTGGTACCTTCTGTTTGAGAATACATGCAGAGCTGATTAACCACTCCTGAGAGAAGAGACACTGGTCAGGGGTTCATACCCAGCGCTGCAACAATGACCCAACCTGACCCTGTCATGGAATGGCATGCTGATCAAGGGATGCTTATGCTTGCTCCCTGTGTTCTCTGATGACAGGACTGGAGCCCCTGTAACCCTGAGAAGGAAAAGCAGGGATAAAACATGATACAAAACTCAAAAAGTCTCAAAGCCTTTGTGGGACAGGTGGGACTTTGGGAGAAATTTGGAGTTTTTGCTTAAATTCCTTTAACTAGATTCATTCATTGGTAGTATACCTCTGTAAATGTTACAAAAGGTGTCCTGGGGATCTTGCAAGACCGTTCCTGGTCTCACCAAATCACCCAGGATTTTCACAAGATTTAAATCGGAGGCCAAAATGCAGAATCCACAGACATACAACCAACTTAATAGAAGCATAAGGGAGTTTCTTAACCAAAAACACAAGAGGCTGTCCAGGCAGAAACAGAAACATAACAAAGGAGGACCCCGAAGTCCGGCGAAACATCGAAGCAGTTCCTGTCCAGAATCTGGGACCCGGCGCTTGGGGTGGAGCCTTGACGGTTGCCCCAGGAAGGGCTCCCAGAACAGCAACTCCAGATAAGTGGAAACAGTCATAGATCCAAGAGGAGAACTCCGGCCGCTGATCCAGGAACGTGACCTGATGGAGTCCGACACCCGGAGTGAGGGGCTGGGACATCCAAGAACGGTGAACCCTAGACCAGCGATCTTAGACTTAGTGGGAACGGCACAGGAGTCCTGTAAGAGAGAAATCAGAAGACACCAAATGGTTGGATTCAATATTTCAGCGAATTAAATGATCAAAGAGCTCAATGCAGTTTGTTCTCTAAATCCAGTCTCCTTCTGATGAACAGGTAAGCGTGGCAAGTAAAATCTCTTTTGAAGTTCCGTTAAAATACAGAATAATAGACTGCGTGCCTATGGAGCAGTTGTGTATAAAACACAAATGTATAGTACGGACTGTTAATGCTCACAGGACAAAAGGCTTTGCCTTAATGAATAAATTTGTGATGGGCCTAGATGTGCAAGCTTTATGTGTTTTGCACCAAACATTGGCAGGAAATGACTCGGTGTATGCTTTGTACTAGGTAATAAACCAGCTGTTAACATGCGTTCTATTGGCTAAACTACACTGATCTTTGTATGAATTAAGAAAAATATATTTATTTAACATTTTCTCAGTATTTGCTTATTTATTTTCTCTCCAGAGCCTATTCTAGAATTCACGCAATACAGGCCATTGCGGGATCTTAAGATCGCTTACATAGTTTGTTGCTCCCCAGAATGGCCTCCCCTCCCCTCAGATATGGCCAACTATCTGCATGCATGATGCATGACCCGGCCAGATGTCACTGTCGGAACTCAAACTTTGCTCAAACATTGCTGTACCACGCAAGTTTAATTTTTTGTTATATAATCAAGCGACAGTCACATGGATTGACCTGGCAGCAAATAAAAGGAAAAACATATACCATGATTAGCAATCACTGTCATAACAAATAATAACACTCTTCACAGCCCAGATCTTGACCTTTAACCGAATAAGCCTGGAAGAGGGTGATGTCATTCTCGTGTGATGGATGAGGTCATCTGTCCTGATACATCTTCATAATCGTAATCCGCTGGCTTCGTTGCTCTCTCAGAGCACAGATCCTCCGGGTCTTCACCCATCTGTGCTCCGGCATAATGACATTTGCTGTGCTTCCTCACACTTTCTGTAAATGTCAGTTTCTCAGTTTGTAGATGGTGTGGATGAGTGTGTGTGTGTTGGGGGGTGGGTTTTCTGGGTTGACCTGGACTCAGGATTAATTTATTTCGACTATAGTGAGCTACTGTTGAAGGTGTGATGTCGGTATGAAAGCTACACTTGCTAACCTTCACCACTCTCCCTTAGGGCTCTCTTCACTAAATTTCAGAGCAGGCTGGTCCAAGCACTGGAGCGCCAAAGCATTTTGTCTTATAGGATGAGATCTCAACCATACAGCATGTTAACGTAATTACTTCACTTTCTGTTGTGTTGTGAGGTATTATTTATTTAGTTATTTTTTATTGATGAGCATACTTAATATTAATCATATTAATATTATCCATCCATCCATCTTTGGACTATATGAGGAAAGTACCCGGAGTCAACCCACACAGACATGGGAAGGACCTGAACCTGGGACTGCTGTGAGGCAGTGGTACTTATTTGTATGCTATAGGAATACAAAAGTGTACAGGAAATGTTTATTTATCATTTCGTTTTATTTGTTTAAATATATTTTTTTTTATAGGTGCTATGTAAATCGCCATGTTTAATCAAATAAGAATCTAAAATGGACTTCAACCAAGAGAGTACTGGAGTCCAGATATATAACCACCAAGAAGGAAGGTTATGCAAATCGAGGAGGTAGCAGGTGTTGCTGAGATCTGCAAATTATCACATTTTCAAGCACCTACTTCCAATCTGTGGCATGTAGGAGGGGCATAAAAGCCAGTTTGAAGGTTTTTTAGCCACATGAAACCTCAAAATCAGATCAAGTGCTGTGTGATGATTGTGCAATGCCTCTGTTAAATTAAGATGTTTTGAATGTTTGTCTTATGTCTGTCGATCCTGTGATTTCCATAATTCCATCACTTTCCCATATTAGTGTCGCAATTTCAGTGTTAAGGTGCGTTTGTTGTTTTCTTGATTTTCATTCTAACTCCACTTTTCTTGGTCAGGGTCGTTGGGGCACTGGCATTTATCCCATTTATCCAAGTAGAACACAGGGCTGGCAGTGGCTGAAGGGATGATTTATTTTTACACATAGCAAGTTGTGTGTGGTCGTGGCACCCGACCTAAGCCAAAAGGCAGTGCCAGGACTCAGATCATTGCAGTTGTGGGCTAGCAAATCCTCTGAACTATGAACTATAAGTTGCATTTAATTCTCTGTATAATCTCATTCGTGGAGAAAGCAATGGCAAACTACTCCACTATCCTGCTGAAATACTTCATGGATCACATCGATGAAAGACAGAAATGTGTGGAGATTCATGATCCATCAAGTGACCGAGAGTTGGCTGCAACTGTCAATCCATCCGTCCATAATTTCCTTCACTTGATTTTAAACCAATTAGAAACCATAATCCTTATGAACATTACAACTGTTAGATGGGAACCTGAATGTACAGTTTGGACAAGCAAGGCTTCTAGATTCTAATTTTCATCATTAAAGCAGAATGTGACTGTAATGGTGAGTGATGGTGATGAGACTGGGGATTCTGAGCCCTGATGACAGGTGGATAAAAAATGAGGCAGTCGCTTAATAATTAAACTTTCTCCGCTTTGTGAAGAGATCAATCGACAACTTTCAGACGTGCTCGCACACTTTGGCCTACATAGACAGTGCAAGTTTAAGCTTTGGCCATACTTTGAAGCCAGGTCAAGTTCGGTGGTGACCAAAACTACAAGACATTCGGTGTGGTAAATTCAGAATTGTTGTTGACTAATGTTGCTATTGCTGTGTTTTATGCTTGCCCATCCCTGGATGAATTTCATTTTATGAAATCAGTTTTTGAATCCGTAAACTGTAATGAGACACCTCAACCTCAAGTCACCACGAAGCTGACAGACAAATGTCACCTTTCCAGAGGTGGCATATAAACCAGAGTGACATATATTTAAGAGCACTGAGCCACCCTGGTCCATATTGTGCATCAGGCAAGGAACGTTTTGTCTGTCAGTTTTCAGCGACATAGCGAGGGTACAGCAGCTTAATCCCCCTTGATGGACTATTGTCGACTCCAGTGCCCTATTATGCCTATTATTTGTAATGTCTGAATGTAAACATGAAATATTTGATATCATTTTTGAAGAATTTTAAAGAATCAGCCACAAAGTTTTCTATGACCAAAGATTGAATTATTTGTAGGTTGAACCCAGTGGACTGTGCCTCATCCTGATCTGTGATACTTGTATGACAAGATGGTTTCGCTGGATCGCTGCTCCGTCCCCTTCTGATGCAAATTCCGTGTGAAGACATCAAACAGTGGTGTGATCAAAGGTCATGGCTCTCTCTTTTACGTTTGTGTTGGTGTTTGATGGTGATTTTTTTATCCGTTTCATCTCTGGCAGTGTGTGTGAGGAGCTGCAAGGTTGTGCACGTGTACGACTCTTTAATGGTCTCTCCTTAATCAGGAGAGCCTTTATTTTGGGATATATTTTCCTCTCTAATGAGACTTGTATTGATTCTAGAAAAGGACATAAAAACATCTTAGCTGGGATATGTGACAATATGGCAAATAGTAATACTTGTGAATAGTGACAAAACCATAGTGGAAAAGTTTTGACTAGAGGAGATGCCTTTCTTTATTTTTAATAATGACACTACAAGGCCAAAAGTATGTGGACACCCCTTCTAACTACTGAGTTTGGCTATTTAAGCCACGCCCATTGCTAAAATCAAGCACACAACCAGCTCCTTAATGACTGGCAGAATGGATTGTCCTGAAGAGTTTGGTGACTTTTAATGTGGCACTGAGATAATCACTGTTGTTCAGTTTCTATCCTCTGCCAGATTTGCCCTAATATACTTGGACAGCAAGACAGAAACACACAATGATCCAATATAATTTCTGCTTAGTTATAGACCCTTTAGGTAAGTGATAACTGATTTAATTAAATGGTACTGTTAGTGACTCAACTAATTTGAGTCTTTGAATGTATTCATTTTTTTTTTACTTGCTTTACCCTGGACAGGGAGAGCTGGTGCAAAACTGGTGGCTTAGGGTGCAAGGCAAAAAAAAAAAAAAAGCCTAGACAGGGAGCCAATTTATCATAGGGCACATGCACTCATACACACAAACACTGAAACACCAAGTCCACTTAATATAATCAATTAACCTACAGCGTGTCTTTAGACTGTGGGAGGAAAGCAGAGTACCAAGAGTAAACTCACACAGACAAGGGGAGGATATACAAAACCCACCTGGGATCAAATCCAGGATCTTCTTGCTGTGAGGAAATAATGCTAAACACCGAGCTGTCCTGAGTCAGTTCAGTTAAATGATTCATTCTGATTCATTCACATGCCGATCACAAAACTCAATCACCTGTACATGGCAGATACCCCCCCCCTATATCCCTGTACACTGCGCTGGCACGCGGCAGCAAATCATAAACAAACATGTCTGCCATGTGCAGTAAAAACATGGTTTTGTCTAAGATCATTTTATTGTTCCTTTTTTAAAAATTTTTAGATTTTTTGCATCCAACTCAACAAGTTACTTACACTGAATGTTTGGAGGATTATAAGCATCGAGTCTCGAGTTTCAGGCATATAAGTCCGTATCTAGTCTTGAGTGTCTAGCGTGCACATCCGAGTTGAGTCCTGAGACTCTAACGCGAGTCTGAGTTAAGTCTTGAATCTCTAGTGAGGGAATCTATGTCATGTCTTGAATCTCTAGTATGAGTGTGAGTCTGGGTCTAGTCACAAGTCTCTAGTGTGTGAATCTGAAGCATAAAAATAAATTTATTTAAAAAAAATCATTTGAATTATGTTATTTACTGAAATTGACTATTTCCAATATACTTTTAAGTAATTATTCAATTAACATCCAGGCCACCCATGGAGGACGGGTCCCTTTTTGAGTCCCTCCAAGGTTTCTTCCTTCTACAATCAGGGAGTTTTTCCTTGCCACTGTTGCCCTAGGCTTGCTCAATTTGGGATTGGCCTTTTAAGATAAGATTGTAAAGCTGATTTGAGACAATGTGATATAGAAATACATTTGAATTGAATTGAATTGTGATCTGTATGCTACTTATAAGGAAAAAATAAGAATAGTTCCCGATTCTGTTATTGTTTTCCGTACATAAAGCTGTCAGCCTTGCAGAAGTATAGTAGATGCTGTTCGTTTTTCTCACTGCTAGATGGCAATGTTGCACTATCACTGAGCCACAGCCTCAATATTATTCGTTTCATGGCTAAATTGGCCTGTGTGCGCGCGTCGGGTAAAGGTTAAGGAATCTTGCGATGAAGCTATAGCTCAGTCAAATTGCCAGTGTATTTGATCTCGCATTTAAACGAGCCGAGTTCATTTAATGCCTCTTATTTAACTCCTCATCTTCTGCTTAAGTGATCAAGTTATAGAAGCTGTATCATAAACATGACAATTTAAGAAGGAACAGACAGATGGAATGATGCTCTGCAAGTTCCTTCAAAGGTTCTGCCAGGGTTTCAAAAACTCCCAAAGACCTGCAGGGTTTATATATGATAACGTTGGCATCGGCTCATCCGTTAGCATTCTCACCTTTTGTTCTCTCTCTCTCACTCTAATTTATACAGATTTTTTTCTAACGGTGGGTTGTTGAGAATCAGTGCTTAATGTGCTGGACTAGTCATCTTTGATTTGCCAACCTTGGGCAGATTGGGGTAGCTGGGATTTGACTTATAACCTTCCGATTAGTAGTGCAGAGCCCTATCCTGTTACTGAGCTTGACAGCAAAAAGTTTAAATGTGTCATAAAAGCTGTTTAGTAAACGAAAACTGAAGGCTGTTCTCTCCACAAGGCTTTCCACAGGGATCTCTATCACCAAACATTACCTTTACATATACCCCATCACCAAACACTACCCTACCTTCACTGTGACCCTGGCACCAAATATTACCTTCAGACAGATCCCTATTTAGGGACAGATATATTCAAATATTACGTGCACAGAGGCCAGTTACGTATAGAGAGACACATGTAACCAAATGTAATAGCTACTAATGAAATACAAACTAATATTACATTGACAGACACCCCAATTACCATAGTTTACCTTCACAGAGACCACACCACTAAATACCAAAAAAAGAAATTTCCCCTAATTTTTGTGGACAGTATATCACCTTCACAGTGACCCACTTCACCAAACATTGCCTTCAGAGAGACCCCATCAACCAACTGTCAACTTCATGGAGACCTCCGTCACAAAATATTACCCTCACAGAGGCCCCATCTCCAAACATTGCCCTCACTAGAAACCTTTATCACCAAAAATTACCTACATAGAGACACATATCGCCAAACATTATCTTTACAGGGAACCCTGTCACTAAATTTATCCGTTGCACCAACCCCATCAACAAACGTTACTTCCATAATGATCCATTTCACCAAATATTAATTTAATGGTAATCCATCTCACCAAATATTTCCTGCATAGAGACTGCATCACCAATTGATACCCAATTGACAATCATTAACTTTACAGATAACCCTGTCACTAAATATTTCCTTGACAGAGACCCCATCATAAAAAACAATACCTTCATAGTGACCTAACTCACCAAATATGACTTTCATAATAACCTATATCACAAACATTACCTTCACAGACTCCCAATGACCAAATCTTGATTTCATGGTGATCCCTGTCACTACATAGGACCCTTATAGAGACCGCATCATTAAATATTCATTTCATGGAGGCCAAATCACCAAATAATACCCTCACAGAGACCATATCACCAAACATTACCTTTAGAGAGAACCCTGTCACTAAATATTTCTGTTACAGATGCCCCATCACCACACGTTACCGTCATTGTGACTCCAAATCTTATCCACCCAGAGATCCCTGTCACCAAATATTAACCACACAGAAAACCATTCACCAAATATTTTTTATTCTCAAACAGGCCCTCGTTATCAAATGTTACCCTCAGACAGACCTCATCATTGAATATTACTACCTTCACAAAGACCCTTATAACCAAACATTGTGCACATTGGGTTTGGTTAGCCTATATTTGCTAAAATTATTTCTTGTAATTCACTGCCTAAAACCTGTCTCTCAGACTCCCATTCTTTTGGCGAGACGTTGCTACGCAAAGCCAGTATCATTAGTATTCCTGCTGTGACTCTGTAGCAGACAGAGCCTTTCTCGCTTCTCCAGATCCGTTCTCTTTCACCCCAACACATCCTCCATACACACCCTGATGGGCTTCTTTAACAATGATGTATGGCTGTAGGGATGAAAACAGAAAAGCACGCCTTTATCTAACCATACAATATCTCTTCTGACTAAAACTATTTCACTCTCCAGCGTTTGGGCTTGATATGTAAAAGTCAGAACTCATAAAGACACAGAAACGCACTAACGCACACCCACGCGGGCTGAAATGCAAAAGAGGGCCGTCAGGCTTAGTGTTGTCATGTTGTCAAACCATGTGACCTTTAACTAAACGAATGCGTGTCTCTACACTTCAAGCTGCATTGAGTGGCTTCACTTTAGCGCGTAACACCATAGGATACACTCTGTTATCAGAAGGTTGTGTGTGTGTGTCTGTGTGTGTCTGTCTGTGTGAGGCCAGCAGTGGATTGTGTATGCATTTGTGTTTTTATTATCTTACACTGCACAACCACACAGTCAGTTATATTAACATGAATGTTTGTGTAAGGTTTTCAAGCTTTATAGGATCTACCAACCTAAAAAACTCTATTGTAAGTACTAATAATTATTGTACTTACAGCAGGGTTGCCAGATTTACCTATTTATTACTAATCCACAATGTTCAAAAATTCCCATTCCTGCATTGCATATTTATCATCTACCATATTGCTTGTGGACGTGAAGTCATAGACTGTAGCTCATTTGTTGTTGCAGTTTGTTAGTTGGTTAGTCATCCTCTAATCCTTCATTAGTGCTCACCACACTGCAGTGTCTGATCCACTTATACCAGCACAAAACGCAGTAAATCAATTAATAATAATCAATACCTAGCTGGTGGCTGGACATTTTTTGGCTGGTGGACTATTTTCAGTCTAGCAGTGACAGTGAGGTGTTTGAAATCTCCAGCAGCACTACTGTGTCTGCTCCACTCATACCAGCACAACACACTCACTTTTTCTTTGTTTCTTCTCTTATTTTATTGTTTCATGGTCAACGATAATCAGACAGAAGAGAAAGCAAGTGGAGTGGGAATATAAATGCTTCAAGGAATTCAAGAAAACAACAATTCATAGGGACTCTAAGTAGGGCTTGCAAATTCTATGGTGCGTTCATGGAACTCTTTTGGGGTTGCCATTTCAAATTTATGTTTATAAAATGGGTTTTCTCTAAGGTGCTCATGGTCATAGTAGTAGTCGTGCTACACTTGCCGATCATGACTATCTCACAAATTAGGGCTTACTTTTAAATTTTGCCCTTCCTAAATTTCATTTACCCCACTGGAATAAATTTGGCAGATCAAAACTAGTCTTGCACATACTGAACATTTTATACACTGGGTTTAGCTGGCCTTGCTGAATCATGATGCTACATTGTTATTGAATAATTTATGGCGGAACGGTAATATCATAGAAAAGTTCAACTGGTACGCTGCCACTGTTCCTTCTTGTTGGATCGTCTGTGTTGCAAAGGTCCGGAGCTTGTTAAAAACACGAAAACAACTATTTTTTCTTCTACTTTTCAGGAAGGAGAGACGGAGTTAGGCTTCTTCATTAAATATTAAACTGAATTCATTTTTGAGGGTTGTCTTTTTTGCAATTAGTGGTTTCTGGCTCCCTCTTGTTTTTTAAGTTTTTGGGTCTAAACAATGAACCCCACAGGGGTTAATTAACTCATTGAGCAGGGGTTATTAATTACAGTCCTGCTGGCCTAGAGTCCAGAACAGTTTGGAGAATCTCTTGACTTTTCTTTAAGCAACACTTAAGACTGTGGCAAAATCCCCTGAGTCCAAATCACAAGGTTATGAGGTTAAATACAAACTGCCACAGATGCTTTTTAGTTACTCTGTTTAAATATGGGTCACTCTGGAAAATATCATTGGGCATACTATTCTTAATGTAAATAGAAACAATGCCATAGTTAATGAGTTAAGTAGTTAGTCACTTTTACCCACACGGTACCTTCTAGAGGGAAAACTATTAATCTATAGGGAGCAGAATTATTAAGATTGATCAACAAATTCTACACTTCTGTTGAAGTTCCTATTGTTTTAAGTCAAATAGCAGCAAGATAGGAGCAAATGGTTAAAAATCATGTGATTAACACAATAGTTGAATCCTCTCAGGTCTTTGAAGCCACAAGGTACCAGCGCTAACAACTGCCCCAGGGTGCTGCTCTTAGCTTTCAACTATTTAGCTCAATTGGAGGTTGCTATGCATCTTCTAAATGCTTTAAGTGCTAAACTTTGCTGCACAGCGCCAATTTAGGTACTGGGGAACTTATTGCAGTCTTAATTTTCACCAATTAATTTCTTTAACAACTCATATTCCACCAAGTTTATATGGAGCAGTTTCTGCTGGGCCAGACTGAAATAAGTTTAGATCGAAACAGACTTTTTGCATGGCATGAAAGTGGTTCATATCTGCTTTCTTGGGCTGCCTGATTACACTGGTGTGATGCCGTTGGGGAAGGACCTTCCTGAAGAAAAGCGAACAGATGAAAGAAATAAAATCTTCATCTCTAGGGGGAGACCAGAATGCTTGCAGTGCAATCAGATTTGCTGATAGATCTCCTGGCTGTTTGTGTATTGATGACGGTTAAAGCTTTCACACATGGATGCTCCATTCCTCACACGGATGGTTCGACTCTTTCTAATCCGAGTCAAGCTATTAGAGTGGTGGAGCTCCAGGCAGGGGGTCCCACACCACTATCCCTCCCACTACCAATTCATTCAACCGTTCACCAGAGCCACGGGCTATGAAAGAGGGGGAGTCCAGGAAGCAAGCCCGTGAAGAGAGTGTGTGCCTTTTTTACCAATTAAACAGAGGCTAAATAAAGGCAGATTTTGTGAAAACTGAATCCATCAGCTTGGACACATGGAACAAATGAGTCGCCCTCTCAGCAGGAGACATCTCTCCCTTTATTTGTTCACAATTTTTTAACTTGAAGGATAAATCCAGAAGCGGTCACTGTACCTAATGATCCATCCCCAAAGTCTAAAAAGGAGTTTACACACGTCTGCAAAACCATTACATCAAGGTTATATGGAGGTATGGGTAGATGGACCTGGAGAATGGGACAAGGATCCTCCACCTACTTATGTACTGAAAGCTTCACTTGAAGATACAGATACAGCTAATATCCTCACCCGCCAGACCTCCTGCTATAAGGGTTAAGTGCCAAGTCAATTTTTAGTCTCACTATTCTCACCGATGCGTAAAGTCTACAATAATGTGTTAATTGTTTTTTAACAGTAAGTCACTCACTAAGCGCATGCAACTAGCATTTTACCTAAAGTGCTTGACTAAAGTTAATGAAAAAAATGCACCAGGAAACAAGATACAGACACCACCAGCCTCGCAATCTATGCCGTTGGATTTGATTGTTGCTTCATTGCTTATATAGAGGTGGATTTGCTTTGAAAAGATGGATGTTGCAGTTGGTGAGCTTATTTCGCTATCTGTGAACTAACCAATATGCACAATATAAAAATTTTGACAGCTTGACAGCTGCCCACCATAGGCTTAGACCAGCGAATGTACCAGCACAAAAACACACTCAGTAATACCTTGGCGGAAACATTGTGCCAAAGCAACAAGAAAAGCAACAGATTGTAAGACATAAATACTGTCAACAATTATATTCCGAAAGACATGGTGCCAATTCAGGTATTTGAGAGAGATGGGTTCAAACAACTTTTGAATACTTTACTCACCAGCTCACCTACCAACCAATGGAGTTTCCCAGTCTCAGAATAAATACAACATGTTGCCACACAAGAAGACCTACCTAATATATGAGTGTCAATATTACAAATAGCCTCACAAGCAGACTCACTACAGGGGTCTATCAGTCTATCGAACATATAGATATATAGCTTTTCCAGGCTGATGAAACATTGAAAGTTTTTGGGAGTATGTTTCAAAATAATTAATTTAACTAGGCAAGTTTCCCTGATTAATGACATTGAATTGAATACATTTTGAGGGCTTTCTTTTTCCCTGCAATTAGTGGGTTTTTTTGCTCCCTTGTTTTAGGATAGGGGTCTAAACAATGAAAGCCCCAGGGGTTTAATTAACATTTACAGCAGGGGTCATTAATTCTACTCCTCTAGGAGTCCAGCGTAGTCTGGTGATTTCTTTGGTCTTAACCTGCCCAATGAGCTCTGACTGCCCAGAGATGTCCATGGGTGTCTATCTAATCTGACAGCTGTGTTTTGGATGCTTTGTAGATGCATTTTCCATTGAATCTATGGCAACAGCTGTTTTACTAGCAGTTATAACCAGATTAGTTTGTTCATTTCTTAAAACAGAATCTTTAAAACGTTAGCAGATTAATAACCCTGCCATTCTTGTAAAGGTCAGTGTATTCCCATTGTAATGTGGTCTTTAGTTGATGGAGGAGGAACAATCAGCTCCTATACTTGATTTCATGTACACAGTTTTATAGGTACAATCTGAGCAGTTGTGGGTTAAATGCATTACTCAAAGGATTCAAATATTGGCACACTGGCAGTGCTGACTTAAACCCTGAAGTATCGGTAGTCTAGTACCTTAACTAATGTTGAATTAATTGGTTGGTTTGAGAACAGTAAACATACTTTTCAGCTGATGTCATTGCAGTCGCAGATGTAAAAGTAGGGGCACCCATGGTCAAAGTATTTGGTCAAACTGTGTACAAGAAAGCTAAGGAATTGTGTATACAGGTATGCACCATTTAACATCCGCATTATGTTCTGGGGAAGATGGAACTAAATGAAATAAACGAATACCAGACATTACCATATAGTACACCCAGTAGTTTAGATACTTTGCACATAGTGTTTATTTCAAATGATAATATTACTTAAAAACACAGCACAATATATTAAAAAAAAAAAAATTTAGTACTGTACTGTACAATTTATAATATTTTATAAATATACAATAAATATACAATTTATAATACAAAATATACAAAATATACTAATACAAAATATTATACAAAAATAACATAAACATTACCGTGCTCTTTTCTTCCCTCCCCAGAATTACATTGTGTAGCCTATATGTCAGGTTTCTATTTCCTGTTATAATTTCTTTTAATGTTAAAGCAAACGGACGTTTATCAGATCGATGTTAAATAGAGACCTGTATGCGTATGCTGACTGCTCTAACAAATGGCTGTAGATTTCCATGATAAGGCTTTTTAGTACTTTTTAGTGTGTTGAAAGTGTCATGTATGCTACAGGCATATACATTACTGTAGATAGAGATAAGCTAAGAGATCAAATAAAATGGCTTTTCTTCATGGCTATTTCTTCTCCTACATCCCTTAATGATGCTTGATACATCGCAGACGTCAGCTTTACGATCTTCACATAAACAAAGTGAGAAATAATTGCTTATAATTTGGCACTGTGGATTTGGCTGCTTTGTGACTTGAGCGCTGCACCCTGTGAGGGCAGATGTTCTGTTACTGGCTTGTGCCTCGGATGGAGGCACTTTTTAAACATGAAGCATCATGCTCAGGTTGGTATTTACCGCTGCCTCCTGTCACTCTCCTATTCTCCTCATCATGGGGGGGCAAGGGAGACTGAATGCTTCTTCTCAACATCTGCAGACACTGCATGCAGTGCCCCAGAGGCCTATGATAACCTATTACCTTCACCTCGGGCAAAAAACATACACATATAAACGCCAATTAGACCCCCTGCTCGTTCCCTTCCCTTCTATCACATTCCCTGTAGCTCTCTTTTGCAATTCAGGCACAGAGGCATCCTCATATCTCAAACTCTTTGTCTTGAGAGTGAATAAGGAAGCTGACATCAACATGCTGACATATGGACACAGTTGAGGATTACAGTTTTTCAAGATCTTATGACATTTCTGTCTACATTTCTCCTCAGGTGGAACTTTTATCTTCACTGCCTTAATTGCTTGTTTCTAATACAGAAACCTGATTTAGCAATACAATTGCAGCACCCAAAGCACTTCCAGTTTGTTAGGTTTGCTCGTCATATGCTCTTTACATCGCTTGCCTTTTCATTTCGGTTTTGACTAGAAATTCCTTCTAAAGTCCTGCATATCTTATCGATCCCCTGAAGCAAAGTCCATCTTGAGAACTTTGTTATCGTGAGGCATTCTACACACCATAATCCCTAGGATCACTTGTTTTCAAAGTTACTTAAGAGTTTCACCTCTACAGATATTTCCTGAAGATTAAACACCGACATCCCCAATTCTGAAAATATTAGGACGGTCTGGGTAGTGCAGATTTTAAAAAATGCACTGTTCCTTATATTACCTTTCACTTTTATGTAAAGTAGATACTTGAACCTGAGATATTTCATGGTTTGTTTGGTCAACTTCATTTAATTTGTTTAATTAATTAATTATTTAACTAATCGCTTCACTAACAAACATCCATTAGTACATTTCAGGTCTGCAATACATTCCAGAAGAAGTTGGGGGTGGGGGCAGTTTAGAACTGATAATGAAAAGAAATGTCTCAGGTGACTGAAATCATGATCTGGGACAAAAAGCAGCATCCTGAAAAGGCTGAAGCACTCGGCAGCAAAGATGGGCAAATTATCTCCAATATGTCAACAAGTGTGTGAGAAAATAATTAAAAATGCTTAAAAACAATGTTCCTTACAGAAATCCTAATTTCTTGCATAATATCATTAAACAATTCGACGAATCAGAGGGATTACAGATGATATATTCTCAGTTTAATCTTAAAATTTTAATTCTAACAATAAAGGAATGTTATAAATGATAAAATATGATGATTTACAGTAAATAGCTGTTGTATCTACTCAGTCTGTAGGATATGAGGTGCTGTAAGCTCGGTACGGACGGAGCATGTGT
>JAUZST010002182.1:0-18298 GCA_034779995.1 Parotocinclus haroldoi | reverse complement strand
TTGAATTCCAGGTTGTGAGGTAACAAAATGTGAAAAATGTAAAGGGGGGTGAATACTTTCGCAAGGCACTGTATATAGTCCTCCTGCTGGCTCAATATCATAAATTGACTGGCTTTTTGACGAAAAATTTGCCAATATGCATATTTTTTACATTATTTACGTATGCCCTAAGCTTGCTCAATTTGGGATTGGCCTTATTAAATAATATGATATTGTAAAGCTGCTTTGAGACAATGCTCCACTATAGAAATAAATCTGATTTGAATTTTTTTTACATTTACTTTGACTTTCATTTACTTGCAGGCAGTATGAACCTGAGATATTTCACCTTTTGATTTGTCAAATTTATTTCATTTGTTAATAAACATCCATTGCAAGCTTTACCACACTTAAAATATGTTTTGGCACAGAGGATACCTAGTGATTTAGTGTTTCAGGTCTTATTTTGTCCAATTCTTCCTTCAACAGTACAAGGTTGTTGCTGTCAAACTTAAAGTATATTGCTGTGGCTTCTGGACATGGTTAACATGCGCTTTTTTACAGTAAAGTTTTTAGTGGCAGTTCATACTGTAACTCTATATTGTAGTGCATGATAAAAGTAAAGTAATCCCTTGCCCATGTTGTTCTATGTTCTATTGATGAATGTCGGTTCTTGATGCAGAGCTATCTGAGGGATAAAAGATCAGGGCAGTTCAATTTAGGCTTGCACCCTGACCCTTTACACAGTGAAATTCCTTCTCATTTCTTGAATGTTTTAAATCCCTTTCAATCTATAAACAACCACATTGTTGTCAATCTGGAGATCCTCTGGCCATCTTTACTTCTTAGTGACATTTTCTATGTACTACTACTGTATCAAATCAGTTATTTGAATTCACATCATTTATTTTTAAAATCTATTTTTACCTCATTAATAGCCCCAAACTGCCCCATCACAACAGTTTTGAAATGTGTTTTTTTTGTGTTACCATATCAACTTTCCCTGATTTATGGCTGTAATGCCACTTTAATTCTGTTGATATCAAATGTCATTTACATGGTAGATATGAACAATTTAACAATATTTACAATATTTAGTTGTCAGGACTTTGATAGACTACAGTTTAGTATCTTATGCTGAAAGTGTATATGTGTTCTTTTGAATATTTGTATTGCTTGGTCAAATAACTACAAACAATACAACTGATCTAACTACACCTCCAGAAAATGATTTCTATTATCTACCATTTATGTCTGCCAGTGGCTTAGCTGTATTTCTCATATATCAGTGGGTTGGAGTGTGCTTTGTGGTGACAGGCACGAGAGAAGCATGCACTGTGGTAGAACAGGAATGTGTTCATGCTGCTGCCTGCACAAGCTTTGTCTCAACACCGCTGGAATTTCACCATCTTGTATGGTCACCAGAGTACCTCCTGATGCTCCCTCTCAACCTGTCAAGTAGTTTGATGGCCATTATATGGGAGGATGCTATTGAATTTACCCAAGAATACTGTCGAAAACAAATGACTTTCTTCCACCATTTATAAAAACTTAAACTATGGCTGCTGCGGTATTTGTATAAAACATCAGTACATTTCAATCTAACCTCTTAGATATTGTGGCTATTTTTGTAAGGATCGGTATGAGGCACAATACCATGCCGTTGGCATGTGAGTTCAAACTAATTCACTCAGGCTGGTATGGGATGCATTTTCCATTCGAAACAGGCTCTGTGTAAAATCTGTATTTGTGAGAGGACAGTGGACCCTAAACAATGTACACCTGGCTTTTTGTGATAACAGTGTGACAGCTGAAAACTGCTAACAGTTATCTGAGATTGTTTGTGACAGAGTAACAATAGAAAGAGTAATCTCTTAAATAGTGACAGCTGCGAAAGCCATGGATTAGATCTAAATGGAGATAACATTTAGTAAAGCAACAGCCTGCACTTATAATCAGCACATTTGTATGCCTTAATGATGTTTCAAAGTGTTAAATGCTCCTAAGCATTGTCTACACACACTCTAGCTCCACAATTGCTGGTCTCTATAAGCCCTGCAAATAAGGAATTGTTGTTACGTAGTTCAGCAGTTTGATCACACACTCGAGGTCTGCATGTTGACAGTTGTGACCCACAAAGTTTTTTCTCAATGGCTTGGTCCTGAATGCTAGCGTGCCTGCCTGGAATTCCAATAGAGCTCATCACAAGGATAACTGGCCCAGTCCCATAAAGTACATTGGTGCTGGTTGCCGCTATGGTCAACTGAACTAACAAGCTGCCAGCTGACACAGAGCCTGGACAGAAAGAACACTTGGCACACCAGATGGTTTCTAAGTTTGGGTACCTTCCGTATTCCAGCGGTCTTTGTTTTGGCGCAGTCTTGTATCTGTGAGGTGCATGTGTTTATTGTTCCATTTCAGTCTGATTTCTATTAATTTTGTAGGTGGCCACGTAACAAGTGACGAGCCTGCACAAGTAAATGGAACGTGCCCAGCAGTGCTTGCAATAAATACAAGGTTGTAATATAATGCAAAATAGATTATGTATCCTATCAAACATGAATTTAAATAGACACATGCGGTACACCACAGTTCAAATCATGGTGCATAATCACAGTCATCTACAACAATATATATTTTTGTCCAATTTTTATTTACACAACTAGCTAGTATTCCATATGGGTGAGCCTTACGCCTGTGTAACTCTTGGTGACATTTTACATGACAAACATATGGAAACAGCAACAACATATTAAAAGCAAAACCACACTGTATAGTTTAGGATCAAAATCACTGCCCTACCTTAAATCACAGCTTGTATCTGACACTGCCAAACAAATGAGCTTAGCCCGTTAGCCTATGTTTTGCAGCTGCTTATATTTATGTATTTATTCAGAGACATAAAGATGGACTTTGTAAATTACAAAATGATGGATGCTACAAAAGAGTCACTAAAGTATTTTGATTACATTTATGTCAGTTAGCAGATATCCAGAGGGACATACAATTAATAGAGCCTTACAATCCAAGCAATTGTGGGTTAAGGGCCTTGCTCAGGGACCCAACTGTGGCAGAGGTGGGATTTGGACCCTGGACCTTCCTTTTCCATAATCCAGTACCTTAACCACCATAACCACTCCCATATGTCCCATATGTGGTTCATATGTGTTGTTATCACTTCTCCATTATGTCTTCCCATGTAGAGGTATTTCAGTAACATATGTGAGCTTGATCCTACTATACACCAGCATTGAGTATTGTTTATTAAAAAATACATATTTTTTGCTTTTAAAAGAAATCTGTGCTTAATCAAATGTATACAGACCCAGGTAAATGCTAATGTTAGATGCGATGCCACACTGAGAACTGAACAACATGCTAACAGGAATTAACTTTTATGTGTTCATGTTTTGATGTGGCCACAAGACGCTTTCTCAAGGCCACAAAACTTAACACATAATGACAATATTGACTTTGTTAATGCTGTTTTTGTATTCATGTTCATTTTGTTTACAAATCAAAAACACTGTATATTGCTAACATGACTAAAGTGTTCTTTAACAAATCTGCATTATCAAAGTGTTCTTTAACAAATCTGCATTAACTTTTATTTCATTATCTAGTTTAAGTAAGTGAAAAAGATTTCCTTAAATTATTAGCTCCTGTTAAGTTCTGGTAAATTAAATGCAAAATATTTTTTTCTAAATAAACACACTGTGTACACTTAACTCTTATATAAATAACAAACTATAAATTCAATAAGAATTTATTAGTAACACTTTTTATACTGATGGTTTATGAATGAATCTTAGGATCATAGGACTATATGGTGGGTAATGTTATTTTATTCAAGAGGGTACAAATCATCCATAAACAAAAGTTTAAGTTCAAGAATTCAAACTAGCAACTTCTTTGTTTTTATGAGTATGAGTATATGTGTACACAGTTTAAGACAATTTAGTGTAAGCAATGAACCTAATGCATGTCTTTGGACTGTAGGAGGAAACCGGAGCTCCTTGAGTAAATCCACACAGACATGGGAAGAACATGCAGTTTCCACACAGAGAGGACACAGAACCAACTGAGCCACCGTGCTTCCCCCAAAATAAGAACTGATAGGATAAATAAGTACCTCATGAGCACTGATGTGATGTGTCAGGTATGAGTGGATCAGAAGTGCTGCTGGAGATTTTACACACTGTGTTCACTCTGTCCACTCATTTAGACACATCTACCTTATCGCTCTACTTTGTAGATGTAAAGTTAGAGACAGCAGCTCATCTGATGCTATTCAGTGTGAGTTATCATTCTCTAGTCCCGCCTAGAGGATACTGGTGGCTGGACATTTCTGCTTGGTGGACTATCTTCAGTTTAGCAGTGACACTGAGGTGTTGAAAACCTCCAGCAGCACTACTGTGTTACAGTACAACACACACACCGTGGCCCATGCATGAGGGCTAAGGAGGTACCTGAGAGCAATAGTGAAAACATCTCACACTTTAAAAGCTTTGTAATATCTAAAGAGAAGATCAAGGAGTGCTGACTGTCATGGACAACTCTCATCCACAGTCACCTGACCTAAACCCCATCAAAAATTTATGGGGGAACTTGAAAGCAGAGAAAGCCATGCATACAGTTACATCACAAGATGCTCTTCGGAATACTGTAAAATCATGCTGGGGAAATGTCCATAAACAGATTTTGATCATAAATCTGTGGAATCCATGCCATCTGGACTGAGTGCTGTCATTAGACCAAAACATACGTCTCAGGATCAAATCTTCACTAACATTGTTATGCTGAATAATTGATTCGTACTGTAAAACAAACATGAAAATGCAAGTCTTGGTCTCAGACTGTTGGCTCCCATTGTCTGTTGATTCAAATCTCAAACTGCTCAACCTCAAGCCTTTACTCAAGTGAGTGCAGTCTCATAGATTATGGTAACTATATAAATTGTTAATAGTGTTTTAGAGGGGTCGGGTTGTTGAAACAGTGCTCTTATGGTGCTTATAATAACAAAGAAACAGGTGCTGTACCCTCTGACTGTCTTTCTTCCTCCTGAGAGATGCAGTCTTAGCCAGTCTCCTTTGGACTCCTATCACTCAGCAGAGCTGGTAAGTAGGCTTCATGTTCAAGCTGCAGGGAGCTAAATTTACTCTGACCATGAAATTCAATCCCAGTTCTCCACCACCCCATGGCCCTAACCAGCACCCTGGTGCCAGTGAAACATGCAGGTTCAATTTCCTCCTTGTCAATCCTCAAGACAGGATGTATGCCTGCCACCACTCCATACGTACTGAAGTGTGTGGCACACGTGCTTAAGCTTAGGGAGAAGGAGGGGTAGAAGGAACGATGTGTATGTGTAATGTCTGAAGGGGATGAGGAGAGTAACCTGATAGTATACATTGAAAAATGACTCAGTTATATATTCTAATCAGCTGTTTCTGACTCTAGAACAAATACCTTTATATACTGTAAAGTTATAATCTCACCTCCGATCTCCGAATTGCTTAGGAGGTTACTTAGGCTTTACCTAATTGATGTAGTGGGGATGACAGCTTGACCTCCTCAGACGCATGTTGTACAATGAACCTCACACAGATTAATAGTGGTTTTTTTCCAGACAGGAATTTCATGAAAATATCAGGCACAAGTGAATATGCACAACGAACACAGTTTCATTTATTGAAATATCTTCTGAGGACAGTATTACACATGATTGATTCTGTGAGGTGACAAATCAGGATACAGAGGGAATGTGGTTCTAAGAACTTTGAATGCTGTGAAAAACGGTCATTGCTTTAAAAGCAAGTAGCTCAGCTATCCCTCAAATGGATAAGAAAACTTCTAAATACAGAGGTAAATGCAGCTGTAACAGCAAGCTTACATGTTCCTACTTGCTTTCAAAGTAAGTGTATTTTGTAGCATTCTACATTGTTATAACCACTCCCCCTCCTTGTTGGGATTGGTTGCCTCACAAAACCAACCACGTCCAGTACTGATGTAGATATTTCAATAAATAAAACTATAACCTGCAACTACTAAAAACCTTGTCTGTAGGACTGTGGTAGCCTAGCGGTTAAGGTACTGGACTCTGGACCAGAAGGTCCAGGGTTCAAATCCCACCTCTGCCAAGTTGCCACAGTTGGGTCCTTGAGCAAGACCCTTAACCCACAATTGCTTGGATTGTAAGACAATGAGTTGTAAGTCGCTCTGGATAAAGGCTCCTGCTAAAAGCTGGAAATGTAAATGTAATGGAAATGTTGACCTCCGAGATCTAATATATAGTTTTAAGGTCTGCTGCCCATGAAAGATCTAGATCATGATTCCATGTGAGTGGGAAATGCATTACCATAATGTAGCAATAAACACACAGTCTGGGGACATCACTGGATTAATATGGCACAGTTACAGAAGAGTCAATGTTTTTAACAATTTGGTTTGACACAACCCTGCACGGGATTAAGTGGGTATGAAAATGTATACATGAATGAATTAATCTGCCAAGGGCACAGGTAAGGTGTTTAATGACAGTTACACACCAGTCCAGTGAGTACTAGTAACAATACGCCTTTTTTGGATTGATATACATCACACTGCTACTGTACTGTGGACCAGCTCTTTCTTTGTAGTGGTAATACATTTTTCACCACCAGGCAGTCTAGAGTCTTGGCCCCTAAATTCCAGTGAATGAATGCCTAATAATAATGATATAAAATAAAGTATCAATATTTCATGTTTTTGCATGACGTGAACAGCACAAAGAAGATTTATGAGAAAAATGTAGAAGACCATAATCGATGTGTTTTTATAGTCAAAGACAGAGGCACTTACCTTGGCCTTTACAGTTTGGGATAAGCAAAGAACAGCTAACCCAAATAAGTAAACTCAGCATATTTCTCTGTCTCATGTTGCTGTGTAATCTGAAATTGAACAAGAGAATCTATTAGGATCTATTGTTAGTATTTAAGAAAATACACTATCGATCATTTTGCGTTGCTGAAAAGAATAGATCACAAATAATTATGGGAAAGAATATACAGCTTTTATTAACATGTATAAAGAATATAAGTTGTCCTTTTATATTATTTCACAAATACAGCAGGGATAATACAGGAGTTGTTGTGATTTCCAAGTGGAAACATAGTAGACAACAGCTACACAACTTTATGATGTGTCAATTTTGGCTCTATTTGCTCATGAAGCCCAGAGTAAATATTCCGTGGACTGGATGGCTCCAAAAGGATCAAATCACAACAGACAAATATGCTTGCCTTTAGGCAAGATAAAACAGTCCAGAAATTCTAGATATGTTATTGAATGCATTGTACTGAAATGAGTGAACATAGGTTATAGACACACTAGAAAATTGCACTACTGTGAACAATAATGCTGAAGTCTACTGAATGTATTTCAAGCTGCAGTTTATGCACATAATTAATAGAATGTAGTAGTGATATTACATTAGCGAATCTCTCACAACCACTCTGGTACCTTTATTACGTTTCAGACTTGACTTGTAGGACCAGCTGAACTGGACCATGGACCAGTCATGAGGCCATAACATTAACCAAACCAGCGCTTAGAGAATGAGCAATGCAAAAGCACAAAGATAATCATGATGAGTATTAAAATACTGTTATTTGTTCTTAGGGATGTTCTACATCATATTAATATCCGTTATACACGTTGTATTAATATGGGGTAGTATTGATACTCTGTATTAAGACTTAACTCCTTCCATATGTTTTGCAAATAACCTGATCCTAGATACTCACTGAGTTACTCATAACTTACTTGTCCAGATAGCACTACACAGAACATTTAGAGAAGCCAGCAGGCTGACCTTTCCAGCTTTTAGCGCTGAAAGACAATCAGGGGTAATTTTTTTTTTCATAAAGCTCTTGGCCCAAGGGACCTGGTAAGCCCTCAATTGTCATGCAAAGATTGTTATGGGTCTTCCACTGGCCATGAAGCCCATTTTGGTTGTTCACCTGCTAGATCAATGATGCGCTTAATAAGAATAAACTTGGCAAATGCTTTGAATGTGAAACCTGAGAGGAGATTTAATTCCATAATTGGATGCTTTTTCCTGCACATTAGATAGCTGCTCTCTATTGTCCTTGATTCTGGGGATGCCTTGCCGATTATCGTTCAGACGTGCTGCCCTGTCTCTCAACCAGACACCTGCATAGTGAAACTAAAGCTATATTTATCTTACATTTACTTTTTAATTCTTCCTAGTAGACCAAACCTCATGTTATATCTCAGTGAGATCAAATAAACAAATGTGTTTTTTTTGTTTTTTGTTTTGCAGTTTCAGTCTTCACTTAAGTGCTGAGTAAATAGAGTAGATGAGGAGTTCTTAGTTGTTGCTTGATTCAGTCATCAGACATTCAGCAGAATTTCATTCCACCATCTGGGCACAAGGATGGATGTGTTCCATTTTTTCTCACAGCTCAATCAGTCAATGTTATATTGGTTATATTGGATGATATTTTTAGCCATGTGCAAACAGCCGGTGCTAATTAATAAAATGTTGAAAATTAAGTGAGAGCAGCTATTTTGGTTTCCTTTTGCATTCTTCACTGTTGACACTAAACTGTGGTTTTCACCACTCTGTATCCTGGTAGTGAATTAATCATCCAGAAAACACCACCAAACAGCCATTAGCACATAGAAGAGAATTAGCAGCCACTGCTCTGTTGGCTATCATCCTACCTTCCAATCTCAGTTTATCTATGTCTCGATAGTAACACACACTTGGTTTCTCTCACATCTTGGCCACATGGTGAGCTCAAATCTAAAACTTTCAGTGAGTCATTCTTATAATTCTATTGCACTTTATAGCATTCTAACACTGGTGTAGGTGACATCCTCAGCCTACTTTCAAAGTAACTTGGATTTAGCAACATGCATCTGATGTCAGAGTCACAAGTTTAAAGTGACACAATTTTTTTCTTTCTTTTGCACCTCTTAGAGCAAGAGTCTAAGCGCAATTAGACTGCAAATAGGCAACCACTACCTCTGAATACCTTTAGAAAGCACACATAATGTCTTGGGAAATGCTTTTTTATTCAGTACTGTCTGGATCTGTCCATTTTGATTTGACAATGTTTTTTTAATACAATTACCTGTTCATTTCAGGAGCACACATATATAATTATTTCTTTGCTACACTGTTTGAAAAAATCTAATTTGTTTTAGAGGTTAACTCATCAGAATTAATCAAAATTAATTACACTCTGCAAACACATGACCCAATTTACTGATATTTTAAAAAAGAATATAGACAGATAGTACAATTGCAAACAGAAAATATGCTGCCAGTCACAGAACATGCTCATGTTGATCATTTTAAACTTTTTAAAGCATTTTTAATGTTTAAAATCTTAATGTAGTAATTATAGTCATAAGGAAACAAACTGTGATCAAAATTCATGTAGGTAAAAATGAAATCTCAGTTTATACAATCACTGATGTTACACACCTGGTCTAAGAAGGTTGGCTCAGAATAGTATAGAAGTCCTCAGGTGATGATAAAGTGACATGTACATATTAAACCAAAACTCTCTTAGTCTAAACTCTACTCAGTAACGTATGTCCGCACAAACTGGCACAGGAACACGCTGGTAGTGAAGCAGGGTGAGTTGATAGAATTGCTTGTTGGAAAAAAAATCAGACAGTATAAAAACAGGGAAGGATCCACCTCTCCACTCAACACCACAACCTGCCCAAGGACCAGTTCTTAAAGAGACAGTATCGGCTCCTCCACCTCTCTTCTACTACCATGTATGCACAAGCAGCTCACACCCCTACGTTTCTACCCTGCAGCCATCCTTTTTTCCATTACCAATTCTTTACCATGTAGCAGGTTTAGCAGACTATTTATTACCATAAACTAGTATTGCTGTGTGGACAGGGTATGTAGTACTGCTCTGATACTTGTCTGTTCATAATATAGCAAAAATGTTTGAGAATGTTGAATCGAAAGTAATTCCCTGTTTCTGTAGAGACAAACAAAGCTCTTGATGTTTGGAAGGATACTGTGCTCACATATTGTGCTGCCAGCATTAGTACAGAGAGGATCACTTTTCAGTGGATTATCTCAACAATATCCATCTGTGTAGTGTTTAAAACAGGCATGTACATGTTCACACTGCCACGGTCATGTTTACACCGCTGGCTGATGAAAGATGGTGTACTCAGACAAGATTACATATAAAAAGTGTATGGAGAGAAATAAAAAACAGGCAATATAGCTTTTGCAAAGTGTCTCAGAAGTAATTAAGGGCTGCATTTTACTGGATACACTTTAATAGCAGATAGCAGGCATGTACACTATAAACACATTGAATGTGTTTGAAAAGTGCAATTGCATTTTTTGTCACAAAGAACATTTTTACAGTAGCTGTACTATATAGTATTTCCTAATTAAACACGGTCAGTCTGTGTTCTACATGCTTATGTTCTACAATAGACATTAGGATCTGAATGCCTTTGGTTTATGTGATAGGTCAAGGTCTTTTGTTTACTTGTCTCCACCCTTATAGCTGAACTGCATTCCACACTCATAATTTAGAATGCCTTATGAAATGTTTAAACTGATAGTGGCATTTCCTTTTACTTTAACTACTTATTTCAGACATTAACAGTGATTTTTTTAAATTATTTAATGACATATTAGCCTCATTATTACAGAACTGAAATGGAATCTATTTATCTATCACTCTATCCGTCCGTCCATCCATCCATCCGTCCATCCATCCATCCATCCATCCATCCATCCATCCATCCATCCATCCATCCTTCCATCCATCCTTCCATCCATCTATCCATCTATCTATCTATCTATCTATCTATCTATCTATCTATCTATCTATCTATCTATCTATCTATCTATCTATCTATCCATCCATCCATACATTCATCTGTACATCTAGACATATATATGGGCCCTATTCATTCTGCTATCCTCATATTTGACAACAATGGATGTCACTGGATTCAAACAGAGATAAGGACTTCTCCCTATAAACACATGGAGATAGCATTCACAAATCTTCTGGCTACTTTGCAATGTATTTCCTTGTACTGTTCTCAGAATCACCTCCTACAGACTCTGTATTCTCAGTATCCCATTTTATCACAAATCCTGTTACGATCAGTTCAACAGGACAGATCTCCTAGCTCTTTTATGTGTGAGAAGCATTCTTTGCGAGTTCTGTCCCTGAAGTCCTCTGTCCTGGATAAACACTGAGAAGTGTTAAGTGGAAGATTAGAAAGTATAGATTAAAGTACAGGGAATTTTATAATGCATGCAAAGTTTAACAGCCGTTTTTCAAGTCTCTACTGTACAATAGCTCATAAATATTGGAATGAAGACCAATGGAAAATATTGTGGACTGACCAATCGAAGTTGGATATTTTTTGGGTCTAGTCTTTGATAATATTTTATATATGATCATTATATTATTGCTAAGAAAACAAATCTAATGGTGAGCTAAGACTGTTACACAGTAATGTACATCTCAGCCTTTTAGAGTCATATTTACTCACACTTGTCCTTCATTCTAAAACGTAGCATTTACGACAATATATACTGGATATGGTGCTTTTCCAAGGAAATGATGCCCACCGTACACCTGATATTTAATGTGGTCCTAATTTACAATTGACTTAGCTCCCAGAGTGGTTAGTAGCATGTATGTTCTGAAAAGTGCTTCACATCCTCACTACACTGCATCAGTACACTTATTATAATAAGCTCAATAGAACACTGGTTGTATGTCGTCGATGGGTGCTGTTTCTATAGCAACAGAGGAAAGATGTTATATCTATGTGAATAAGTTGCCCAAAGGAGCGTTTCTTCTATCTTATTGTGCCAATACTCGGCATATGACTTGTAATGACTCACATTATGGTTTTAATTCTGATATCCACCAAACTCAGTTGTTTTCTTTTCCATTTTTTTTTTGGCGACCCTTCTATATTTCCATCAAGAGTATTCTTCTGGTCGCACTATGTATGCTTCTTTTATCTCCTAGTGTAGCATTCTGAATTAAATTGAATTCTGCTTCCCAACACAGGCTGCTTAGAGATGCCCAGTCAAATAGGGCAAAAAGTTTTTTCATGACGTGTACACATTGAGTTTGTTGTACCTCATCCATTTTTCTTCCCCACAATACAAGAATGTTCACCTACATATACAATACAATACATATGTACTTATTTCAATTGATCCTTCTCCATCTCTGCTTCTGTCTGTCACCTTATTGTACATGCCAAAACCACATTGTATATGAATTTACTGAAGCTACTGTCTTGTGCCATAGATTGTGATGAGTTAGAGCTAATGCAATTGTTATATTGTCTGTTAGAGTTTTATTAGAAACTAGTGAACTCAGTTTGCTTCCCACTCAACTGCCCTGTTGTATCAGTGTGTATACCAGGATAACCTGAGCCTGGTGAGCAACTGAACAAGCATTCTATACCTTCTGACTTGCTAGTACGACATTGTTATATCCTGCATAACATATTTTTGTTCATTAAGTTCTGCAACACAATGTGTAGCACAAAATGTTGTTCACAAGTACTGTATTTTCTTCTTTATAACTACAATGCTCACAAAAATATGGAATATTTCATTATGGGATATTTCATTTTGAAGTATCCGATAATTTTTGTGAGCAGTACACTTTATGAGACATAAAGTGTACTGTTCAAGAGAAAGGTTTTTATTGTAAGTGATAGATACTGTATTAATAATCTGGAGCCTACCCTTTGTTGTGAGATGAGTCTTCCAGTGTCACCTACGCATGATCAAGGTCCCGTGCTCAGTTCTGTGCTTTTCATCCCTTTTCTGTGTCTTCTTCATGCAGAGTGTACACACGCTATACAGCCTCCCTCTCTTGACTTATCTTAGTGTGTGTTTAGCTACAGACAGCCAGAAGAAGGTGCTGCTGACCACCCCCTTCAACTGCACACGGTTTAATGGGAGTCAAAGAGTTACATGCGGCCGCCCCACTTTACACCATGTTCAGCAGCTTTGATCTTTCATGTAAGTCTTGAACCCAAGGGCGCTCGCAACCTAAACAAGTTATCTGTTGCAAAAACACCTTGTCGGGTAACTGTTAAAAAGTGTTAAATTCAGCCCAAAATACTCAGTCAATTTGCAGGTTATTTTTGCTCAGACTTCAGAGAACCAAGTGGGAACGTTTTACATCCTGTAAATTTACATCTATCCTGTCCTTGTGACTTTTACGTTTAGGTTTATTCTGCACATTCTTGTTCACACGGTTCCCAGACACATGGTGGCATGACTGGGTTAAATCCAAGTAAATTTATGTTTAGTCCAGAAGTGATGTACAAAAGTGATTCCACAGATCTTTATCATCAGTGAGAAGTCTGAATAGTCCAAGGGAATATAGGTTCGTCCTCTACTGGATGAGAGAAGCAAAATAACAGCAAGATTATGAAATGCCAATGGGCTAGATTTTCATTCTGGGATAAAGTCCAGCATCTTCATTAGAACGGCTACTGATTGTATCTGCATAGACAGAGAACATGTTCCTCAGGTCCTCATTTTCTGCAGCTTTATGCATCATTAGGTAATGTACCTAATGCAAAAGATACAAAGTAGATTCCTTTAATCCATTCAACATCTGCCTTTGTGTTGAGTTACAATCCCTCTGTAAGCTGTCCTGGTTAGTGGAACGCCACAGCTCTGTTAACAGAAACATAAGAGAAGAGAGCAGCTGAACTCACACCCAGCTGTGTCACAGTACTCGGGTATTTGACACCAGCAAAAAGATGAAGACAAGAAAGGGTACAATGCAGATTTAAGTGAAAATAAATATATGTGCTTATTAATGAAGCAATAAAACTGTGAACAATGAAGCGGAAAAAAGTCCTCCAAAGAGCCATTTCTTTTGCCCTTCAGCAGCCTTTCTTATTACTTGTGTCATTAACACCCTTCTTCCCAGTGTGCTACAAGCAGGCAGAAAGAATAACCATTTCATAACTCAGATGCTCCATTACTGTCACTTAAGGCTGCTGGTAAGCTCTTCCTGTTGCTCTAGAGTAAATGCAATATGGCTTTCCTTCTGCGAGCATGGATGACTTATTGGGTAGTGGCCAAGTTGTTGTAATTGAACCTTCTGGCTTATTGTTACATGACTGGAGGTTGAGAAGGAGTGTGAAGGGGTTGCGTTGTGCTCTATATTTGACTGAGGCCGGTGGTTCATTTGAAATAGCCACTAGTCTAAAGGCACATTGAGAGGCGGCACATTTAGATGCGTGGTGCAGCTGTGAAATGACTTCTTCTTTAACTACCATTAATCTGCACACAATGCAGTGCATGGGTAGTGATCAGTCAATGGTTCTTGATGGCTGCGGTATTAAGTGACTCTTAAGTTATGTGGCATGTAGATGCTTCCTTGGCCACCTGGCCCAAAATCCTTGTCTGTTTATGTTAGAATGGAAATGGTTGGAGCATAGAACAACAAACATTCCATGCCACAACAGCCTTGACCCCTGAGCAGCTGAGATCCAAAGTCCACTGTTCATTTGAAACCAATTTCAATGATAAAGAGTTTAGCTCTTTACTTCTGAGCCTTAGGGACAAACACTCTGTCAAGCCTTCTTTCTCGAACATTTTGATAGAGAGAGAGAGAGAGAGAGAGGGAAACGATTCTCAGGGGAAATGTGTCACTGTAACATACATCAATAGCAGATATGTAAAGCAGAGAACAGCGAGTATGTGAATGTGTGTGTAAATATTTTCATGTTTGAAATTTGTTTATCAATGCAATAATAGAGTAAATATACATTTTCTGCAAATGCGTAATTTATGAGATCTGCCCACATGCAGTACTTTTCAAAAGTTTTGCACAAAAGATTTGTTGTGCAACAGTATAATGACCATATATAATGAGTCTTTATTTTGTTTCTACAATACAACCAGAAAATACAGGGCATTTGTTTGCAGTATTAAACGCAGGAAGAAAAATATACAAATAAAAGAAAACAACAGTTTCTATAGGCCACATTGGCAAGTACAGTATTTGTGTGACACTTGAACAAAAGCAGCATTTGGCAGCTACATCGGGATGCCAAGTTGACCCTTTTTCAGAAGAAACCTAATCAGAAATGGTATTTTTGAAGGGCAGCAGCCTAGAAACACAGTAATATACATTCATAATACTGTTAGGCAGTGTTAGATACAGTACTACTGTGTTTGTATTTTTCTTGTATCTCAGATTTTTTTTTTGGATTTCAGATATTATTCTGAGGCTGAGTGACAGGTGAAGTAGTCAGCATTGTAACATGACCTATCTCTGTCCCTAGAAGCAGAACAGTGGCTGGCTTACGAGCAAGGCAGTTTGACCCTGTATATTATGTAGAACACAAACAGTGGCATAATGCAGTGTGGGGCATCCAACATTGAGCTAACAGCCTAGTGCTATGAAAGTATGTGTACTGTAATTTTGGTATGGGACAGTGCTAAAGATTCAGCTGTGCTAGCTTGGAGCCAAGTTAATGTCTTCACTTGTCCCCGTAAGTTAACTGGCTAATTTAATAGACAGCCCATCATTGTAATAAGCAATATGCTGATCATCATATCCACCCACCCTTGCACTCCCTCTCAATATACTTTATCTCTTATGCGATTCTATGCTAAAGCTTAAGTTGACTTATGCTTTAGTATCCCTTTAGTCGTCTTCACTAATAAAAAAATAATAAAATGCTTTCCTGAGAGCCTGGGATTCTGCAGGGGGACTGAGATATAAAAGCATGGGGACTGCTTTCAATCAAATACACAATAAGGGTTTGATACCTGATCTTTCCTACACCCGGCTGATGGGAAGGCAAGGACTGCATTATTCATTCACACAGTAAGGTGAGGTTATTAAAAAAGAACTTGAAAATAATGGAGCTAAAAATAATTAAAGCATTTGCCGAGTGCTGGTGTATATACACTCGTACATATACAGTAAATGTACACCTGTTTAACTCAGGGATATTTTTTGGCACACTGTGTCCACCTTAATACCAGTTGAGCATTGTTTAAACACCACTGTCTACCTGAGTATTGTTGCTGACTTTATGACCACAGTGTACCCGACTTTGGATGGCTACATCAAGCAGGATGATGTGCCAAGTCACAAAGCTCAAATCATTTCAAAATGAATTCTTGGACATGACATTGAGTTCCACTGTAGTCAAACAGCCTTTACAGTCACCAGATTGCAATGCAGCAGAACATATTTGGAATGCGGTGTGTGCAGCTGACAAAAGTGTTGTTGCACCTTGTTGAATCTGTGCCACGAGAGATGAATGCTATTCTGTCAATACAACCTGGTACTAGCAAATTGTAATAAATAATGTAGTCGGTAATAATAAAGTTATATATAAAGTAATTACTAAAGTTCAGAGGAAAGATGAAAAGGTTTGTAAAAAAATAATATTTTAATACACTAAAATAGGTCAAAATAAAACCCATTCTTATCAATATTGTCCAGTACGTGGTCTACTTTCTCATCACCATTTGTCATCATAATTCTTCAAACCTGTGATTTACTGGCAGAAATGTGACAGACAGTATTAGCAATCCAAACAGGATCTTTGGGTTCTTGCCAAACCAATAGAATGGCAAAAGATGTGTCTACTGTTTACTGCCATTCATTCATTTTCATACCGGTTCAATCCTGATCAGGTTCTAGCACTTCAGAGACACCAGTTAACCTGATTAATGCCTTTGAAAGGTGGGGGAAACCGGAGTAGCTGAATTAAATCGATGCAGACATGGGGAGAACATGCAATTTTCAGACAGCAGGAGTCTGGATTTAAACAGCTCAGGATCTCTGAGCTGTGAGGTGGTAACCACTAGTACATGATGCTGCCCAGGTACTGTTGCAGCAAATATAAATATATGCATACAGGTTTTTGCCTAAGGACACCATTATTATACATTTTCATAAGCACGTCATTCCTTTTGGGGGCACAGCCGTGTGTTGGTTAGCCATGCTCCTTACGGCTCAGCGATCTGGGTTCAAGCCCCATCCCTGATTCCTTTGTATTTTCCGTGTTCTATGTCTATGAGGGTTTCCTTTAAGTACTTTCCTTTCTTTTGTCACACAATTTAAAAAAAATGACATAGGACATAAAAATTATGATTAATTATAAAAGTAAATAAAATTCTGTTCTTTTAGAAATCTGTCCTGACACTGTGGCTATAACGAATAGGTAATACATCTGACAAATTGATTATAATATAATATAATAATAGTAATAATAATAATAATAATAATAATAATAATAATAATAATAATAATAATATAAGCGTTATAGAGCAGACCTCTGTCATTTGTGTGTGTGTGTGTTGTTTGTAATATTGTGTGTTGTTTGTAATATTGTCAATCAATGCATTGTTGGCTTCTATCAAGCAAAAGTGTAAATTCCATTGTAGTGTCCTCTTACAACCTTCTCCTAGACAGGGTTTTACAGTATCTCACAAAAGCGAGTACACCCCTCACATTTTTTAACTTTTAATTATATCTTTTATAATCTTATAATCTTTTATAATTATAACTTTTTAATTATATCTTTTAATGGGATAACACTGAAGATATGACACTTTGATACAATTTAAAAATAGTCACTCTACAGCTTGTATAATAAGTGTAAGTTTGCTGTGCTCTCAAAATAACTAAAAACATAGCAATTAAAGTCTAAACCGCTGGCAACAACAGTGAGTACACCCCTAAGTGAAAATGGGCAACTTTTGGCCAAAATGTCAATATTTTGTGTGGCCACTATTATTTTTCCACACTGCCTCACAACGCATATCACAGCACTTGGGCATGGAGTTTATTAGAGCTTAGGTTCATAGGTTGCCACTGGAATCTTCTTCCACTTCCCCATGATGACATCACAGATCTGGTGGACTTTAGAGACTTTGCACTTTTCCACCTTCCGAATATTTCACATATACTCAATAGGTGTTTAGGTCTGCAGACATGCTTGACCTTTACCCTTGGTTTCTTTATCAAGGCACTAGTCGAATAAGAGGTGTGTTTAATTTCGTTATCATGTTATAATACTGCCCTGCAGCCCAGTTTCTGAAGCGAGGGGCTTATGCTCATGTTGGCATTCATGGTTTCCTGAATGAACTGTAGCTCCCCACAGCCATCAGCACACATGCAGACCCAAGCCATAAAATTTCCACCACCATGCTTGACTGTAGGTAAGACACACTTGACTTTGTTCTCCTCGCCTGGTTGCCATCACACACACTTGACACCAACTAAACCAA
>JAUZST010002181.1:0-18299 GCA_034779995.1 Parotocinclus haroldoi | reverse complement strand
TATATAGGCCGTGATAAAAATGTGAGTATTGAAAAATGTACTTTGCTTTTTTATGTAAAAATATGTATTTTAGGATACTTGTTAGAAAGACAAAGTTATTAATGTTATTTTTTTATATATATTTATATATCTGAGATTTGTCTATAAGTAAAATGTTGGATGAACATCCTTTTGGTGGTGATTCCATAATTTTAGCCAGGGGATGTATGCAATTTGGTAACGTGTTATCGTACTGCATTCCAGCTAGTGAACTGCCTATAAAGTAGCTCACATTTGTCACAGTTAGACACAAATGGGATATCTAAATTCAGAGCAAATAACAAAACTGCCTGAAATATACCAGAAACCCTGCTTTTTGTCTGCCTCCTAGACTGCCTACACTTATATCAAACAGTACGCAGTTATAGTATTGCTCAGATGGCCCAGTGTCAGTATGTCAGCCCACTGACACGGTGACCTGGATTCATGTCTTGGTGGTGTCTACTGGGCAGATCAGGAATCATACAGGCATGACTAGCTTTGTCTGAGGAGGGAAGGTGGTCATCATGCAACAGCAGTGGGCAACAGCAATCCTTGCTAGGACCTTCAATCTGAAAAAAAAACATTACATTTCTTTGCTCAAAAAAAAAGAAAAAAAATGTTACGTTTGCAAGGGGTTATAAATATATGCTAAACAGTTATATTATTGCTAAACATATACAGTTAGGAGTTTTCATGCCCTTCCCGTGTCACCGTGTGGGTTTACTCCAGGTACTCCGGTTTACACCCACAGTCCAAAGGCATGCGTGTTGATTGTTTAAGTTAATTGGTGTCTCTAAAGTGGCCTTTAGTGTGTGACTGTAAGCGTGACTGTGTGTGGTACTTACAATGGATTGGCGCCCTGTCTAGGGTTGTTCCTGCCCTTGAGCCAAGAGTTGCTGGGTGGGCACCTGGTGGCCTGCCACCCTGTGTAGTTTAAGCAGAAGATAATACAGAATAAATGAATGAATTAATTAATAAATGAATAAATATATAATTACACCGAACTAAAATATGTAAACAAATATCATATAAATAAGTTCACAACTGCTTGGGCAGCTTTAAAATGCATTGTGACCAAACTAGTCAAATTTCATAATTTCCCTAACAATGCTGTGTGCTGGGATAAAAATTCAGATTGTATTTTGTTCTATTTTGTTATATACCTCCAGTTTGCACACAAAGGAAGACATGCTGCAAGGAGACACAAGTACACAAGCAATTTGTCTCTGTGAGTATTCTGTCCTTTGGAATGAAGTAATCAAGTACGTCTCTTTATCAAGAATTACCTAAATCTGTTTGATAACTGTTAAACTGCTTTAATCATGTCATATTACATACGTCACACCCTGTGTTCGGTTTGTCTATGCATCTTTGGTGCTGTGTTCATTTATCAAATGAATCGCACTTTCAGAGCAATCATGGTTCATTTTAATTGACCCAAACCAATGTTCAATTACAGCCTGCTGTGGTTAGAATATATACTTAAGTCTATATACTCACTAACAAAAGAAGAGTGCACTCCTATAGAAATTGATGCCAAACTCAGCATGGCTCAGGCAGATATGTAAATGGTTACAGGTGTGGTCTGATTAGACACTGGGATGGCCACAAAGAGGAATAAAATTGCATTTCCTACTGCCCTATAAAAATGCTCTCAGATGCTACTTTTGGGTAGTGTACCTCTTGGTGAGGGACTGTTGACAGCTAAACATGCCTCTATGACACACTCAAAGATAAGACAACTTAAGGAGGTGCATCATTGTACTGGGAGAAGCAGGATGGTTCTGTTGACACATTTCCCGCTGTAAGGAGGTGCTGGGACCACTCGTTCCATAAGGGCATGAACACATGGTGAACAGTATACGACTGGCCGCCAGTAGTGAGATTTGTTTGATCTGCCAACAAGAACGAGCAGTTCACAGTTTTGTTGAAACAGGAACAGAAACAAAGAGACCATGAACAGGAGCAAGCTTGTCACAAAGTGAGACAAGACCTAACAAAGAGGTGTGGAAGGTGGGCTTAAATAGGGGAAGCTGTAGAAGGGCAAAGGGGTCAGAAAGGAGCCATGTAGGATGGTTTACCTTCTGGGCTGCCCCACAGTGCCCTGGAACTGATTTAGCAATAAGAAGTTACAAATCTTAAAGGAGATCAATATAAAAATACAATTTCAAGATGAAATATCCCCTATTATTTGTGAGCAGTATACACAGAGAGCCAGCTAAGAAAAAATGAGCCAGTCATTTTATGATATATTTTAATAAACTCAGTTTTAGCACATAGCTGATGCCTGATATATTGCAAGTTTATTAGGAACAATTCCATTCTGAAAACCATCTGTCTGTGAGCTGCATTAAGCTCATCAAAGGAAGCTGCTCAGACGTGCACAGGCAAATCAGAATTGTACATTTAATTTCAACCCATCTTTGGAATTTTATTAATCCGGTTTAAGTCAATATTCTCAGAAGCAATAGAGTGTAAAATGTAATGTGTGTTGTTTCTTCTCAGGCAACTCAGCAACATTTTCACAATCATCTGAATTGTTAGGAAACTAATTTCCCTCTTTTGCTGCCCAATCACATGTAACAATAACATTAATATAATCTATACTCAACTCAGAAAATAGTGGTTAATTATTTGAGAGCCTACATTGTGCTTCTTTGGCACAGGGGTCCTCCATGTAGGGGGTTCTTGTCTTAAAAGCTCATGGAGCATGAAGGTGGTTGTTATGGAGTTATGCAGACCTGTCAGACTGTCAGCAGCAACGATGAGCTGTGGATGGAGACACGTCACAGCCGGTAGCTATATAGCATTTTCCCAGTTTCAGCCATGGTACTGGTCACAATGCTTAAATCAGCTAAAAGGGAATTATATTAAATGAAAACCTTCTTCCTCTGCCAACGTAAAGTATGTGGTCAAAAGTATGTGGGCACCGACTTTAATTGTTTTCTAACATTGCTGTCACACCTATTACTAACAAGCGTATCGAATGGGCTATGCTGAAAAGCTCAGTGACTTAGAATGAAGAACTGTCAAAGGAGAAAATTTAATTTCTACCATGCTGTAAATGCCCTGGTCCAGTTGCAAGTGAAACAGCAGTTCAGCCACAAAGTCAAAACCTGCTTAAGCTCAAATAATGGGACCACCTAGAGCTAAAGTTCATAATATTTTCCCATTCTTCAACTCTTAATGGCATTCTATTCGGCTCCTGGATGCAACAGAAGCACAAGAACAGTATGTCATGAGCTTCAAGAACAGGATTTCTATGGCCATTCAGCTCACACAAGAGATTAATATGCACAATGCCAAGCATTAGCTAGATTTAGGTCACAAACACTGGACTGTGGAATACTAGAGACATTTTTCTGGAATGATGAGTCACATTTTACTATCTGAATGTGGCTACCACTACCTATGGTACACATTACATAGTGTACACATTAAATCGTGTATAATGTAATATTAGTTATTGCTGTGTTGTCTCATGCCACTGCACCTGTCTGTCCTAGACGAACATTATTTGTTTGTTGGAATGGTTTGGTTATATAACTCCAAAACATAAAAAAATAAGACAATATGGAAAATGCATATAAAAAACAATGTTTTGACTTTTATTATTATTTAATTGCAGATGGTATGAACCTAGGGTAGTTTGAGTTTTGTCTGATCAACTAAATTTGTTAATATACATCCATTCCTGCATTTCAGGCCTGCAAAAGATAAAAAAAAAACATTTACCACTTTGCAATATTACCGTTCTTTTTTACCACACATTCGTTTTGGCACAGAGGATACTAAAGGTTTTAGTCTTTAAGGTTCGTCATAAGATGTGAAACAGTACAAGGGTCATCATTTTCATTTACTAATTCCCCACATATTCTCTGTTGGGGACAGGTCAGGAATGTTCACAGACCAGTCCAGAATCTGTACCCTCTTCTTCTTTAGCCATGTCTTTGTAATATGTGCAGAATGTGGTTTTGCATTGCCTTGTTGAAAAAGGCATGGACAACACTGGAAAAGATGATTTCTTAAGGGCAGCATATATTGCTGTGAGATCACAGTGTACTTTTCTGCATAAATGCTGACATCACAGAAGTGTAAATGACCTTTACCAAGGGCACTGACACAGCTTTATAACATTATAAGACTTATTGTTGATAACAGCCTGGATAGTCCATTGCATCTTTACCTGATGATTATATCAGGTATTGTTGACATTTAAATATTTCAATATTTCAATAGGTCTGAAATGCAGGAATGGATGTTTATTGACAAATGAAATGACGTTGATCAGACAAAACATGAAATCTCTCAGGTTCAGTCTGCAATTAAATAAAAGTCAAAGTAATTTTAAGAAACTGTGTTTTGTTCCCATAGATTAGATACATTTGATGTATATTTTCTTAATTCGTAGGCAAAATGTTCTCTTTCTTGAGATAATCCATCAAAGGGAATTGCTTATTTATCACAATGGACAGCTCTGGGACATCAAAATTGTGCAGCAGTTAGCGTGGGTATATGATTATGTTCATGTTACTTGCCCTGGGCTTCCTTCAATCTGAAAATGCCATTACTTGGGATGAGTAAGCGTTTCATTCCCTATGGTGAACTGGCAGAGTGTCCAGGGTGTATTCCTGATTTGCACACGATGTTCCATGACATGTTGTCGACCTACTATGATTTACACCATGATAAGAGATTTACTGAAAACGAAGAAACGATAAGCAGCACAGTAGCTCGGTGGGTAGAACCGATATAAGAAGGTCCTGGGTTCAGTTCCAGGGTGGAGTGGCCTGGGTCCTTCCTGTGTGGAGTCTGCAGGTCCTCCCTGTGTCTGAGTGGGTTTACTCTGGGTACTCCGGTTTCCTCACACAGTCAAGAGATATGCATGTTAGTCTAACTGGTGTCTCTAAAAAGACCCTTAGTGTGTGACTGTGTGACTGTTGTTCCTGCCCAGAGTTGCCAGGAGGGCACTGGCTGGCCCACTACCCTGTGGGGAATAACTGGAAGATAATGAATGGATGGAATTAAATGAAATGATAAATAAATCTAAACAATTGTTATTTTCCGGTTTTGCAAAACCCAGCAAGTTGAGCAAACAATAATTTATTAAGTTATTAAATATTTGTAAGCTTTAGGAACATAAACAAGTCTTAACTTGTGTCCATTTCTCAAGTTTGCCTTTGCTTTAGTTTGAAAAGTTTTGGAATCACAAAGTAAACTCAAGTCTCACAGATATCCCTGTTGGTCTCTGCTGATAATACTGGCAGAGCAGCATGAACCAAGCTGAAGCCACATAGTCTCAGCTTGCTTTCTGGGTTCCTCCAAATGCAGACAGGCACACACACACACACACACACACACCCTACACTGCCTTTTCTCTCCCAGCAACAGCAGGAGGCTTGCATGCAACGAAATAGAGCTACACTTCAGCTTTAATTATTTAAAGCTACACACTCCTTGAAAAACTATTACAGCACGTCGTCAGCCGGGGGAAATTAAAGCAGTGAGTGTACAGAGTAAGTCTATGATCAAATCCTACACTTATCTGCTGCTGCCAGAACCAATACCGGCATGGCAAATAAAAAGTGTGGGGTTGCTTAGCAACATGCCAATCACTGTGATAAACCACAGCCAGAGAAAGGCAAGTCTTTACTCAGCACTGGGACATGGACACCCCCACTAACACACAACAGACACAGTCTCACAGGGCCATAGACAAGAACCCTAGCTCCTGGAAAATATCACAACTCCCCAAATGTCCCCTCCCAAAACGGCACCAGGGCCACCAGCATTGCATTTTACTTTGAAGCATCTCAGTTCTAAGAGCACCTTATTTGAAAGAGCATGCTCACTTTTTGGTTCTCAATAGCACATATCAGCGAGGCCTCCAAGGCCATAGTGTGCCTCATCTCTCATTGTGGGAATTGAAAGGAGCTCAGAAGTGCCCTCTATGCATCCTAATAGACTCTTTGCTGAAGCACCTGGCCTTGTCGTATTGAAACGATATTTGAAACTCAACATAAAGTTAACATAAAGATTTATTTCCATAGTGCTGATTACAATGCCTCAAATCAGCTTTACAACTTTCTATTATGTTTTATTAACTAGACCCAAAGCCCAAACTGAGCAAGCTTAGGGTGACAGTGGCAAGGAGAAGCTAAGGCATTGTTAGGAAGAATGGAAGACTGGAAAAGTGATCCAACTTTTTTGGGCAGACATGTTATTTGCAAAAATTAAACAACTCTTTAAACTGATTAATTAGTTACCTAATTAATACATTTATAAATCATAGATTAAATAAGCAGATGCTAAATAGTGAGTGTTTATCTTAGTGAAACAGCCACAGGAAAGCCTTTAAAATGAAAATGTTGGTTTTAAAACATGGAAATGACCATTGCGTGGAAAACCAGACGTCTAACAATACCTGGACAGATTCATTAGGTATCCAGAACTTGTTCTCTGATCTTAATTTAAGTGACAATAAGACAGACCCCAGTCTAGCTAAACTCATAAAAAGGTTACAACTTCAGTTTTATTGTCCTTGCTGCACACATTGATTAATTATTCAACGTTCTAGTCAGAAACTTGTGTGCGAACCTCTAGGCTAACATTTCCAAAAGTTTTCCAATTAATGAGATAAGAGTGCATAAAATCTGCCAAACTGTGCCCTGAACAAACAAATCGGGGAGATATGTACAGAAGAAACGGCACTGCATATCAAACGCTTATCTCTACCATCTCAACTGTAAAGCAAGGCGGAGTAAGCATGAGTATCAGAGGCTGTTGCCTTGGAGCTTGGAATCAGTGAAACAACAATGGAAGGAATGACAGCTGATTATAAAATGTTATTTTTAATACAGCAGTTAACCAATTTTTGTTTCTTAGCTGTCTGGGTTCCTTCCTCCATGACACCTAAAGCCATAGCCCTTTTCTTTCAGCTGCTTACATAATATCACAAGACAGCTGAACATGTTTGAATGAAAGTGCCATCTGTCATATTCTTTATACACGAGCTCAAAGATGGCATCATTAGTGTTGCTCTGATCAAGCAGAGAGATCATTTTTTGCCATTCTTCCCACCCAGAGAGCAGAACCAATTATGTTCTCTTGGACTCATAGCTACAAACGAATCACCATGAGTTATGGAAATCTTTCATGTTAACCGCTGCTGATCATACATACTCATTATTAATGATCGGGTATGTTTGAAGTATGTTTAAAGCTGTTTGCAAGATTTTTTTTTACTGAGATGACAGATGGTAAGTAATGGAAAAAGAGAAATTAGAGAGATCTAGCTATTTCTTATTTAATCTTTTCTGACTTATTGATTTCTTCCCTTTTGGTTTATCATTCAGAAAGACGTTTCGTAGATGTTTAAACAGTTTCAGGTCAAAGAGATGTAATGCAACAAACCGGTGCCTCTAACTGTGAAAGTTGATTTGAGAAGTTGATCAATTACAAGCTTCTTCTGGTGCATGCTCTCTACACGCATCCGCCACCTGTTTTTTTAACACACTGAAAGCAACAGTATCAATTTCGAAATCGACCCTGGACACACAATCAATCACACACGTTGTGGCACTTTAGTAGCAGGAGTAAACCCGCACAGACACAGGGAGGACATGCAGACCACACAGAAAGGACCCAGGTCTCTCCATGCTGGGATTGAACCTAGGATCATTTTGCAATGTGGCGGCAGCCCTACCCCGATCACTCTGAAAATGCCTCTGTGGACCGTACTGCAACAGAAAAATTACCCAAAAATACACCTAAAGCTTTGCAACAACTGTTTAAAGACCAAAGACAAGTCATGACCTTTCCTCCAGTCACATGACCTTCAATAATATCACATGATTCTCTTTGGAATATCGGTCACCCGATTTGAGTCCATGCCAGGTCAAGGGCACACTGTTATTACAACAATAGGAGGAACATACCAACTACTGATACAATTAGCAGTGTATTAAGTGTATGATGAAAACGCAAGATGAAAACCACAACGGACAGCAGCCGGAGTTGGGTAGAGCATGTTAGCCGATACCGTAGCATGCACACATAACTGATAACCAGCAACTGAAGTAACAGGTACAGTGTTGTTAGCGAACAGCAGAATGCAGGAGCGGTAACTCACCCATTAGTCAGATGCCAGCGAGCATCTACAGTAGAGAAAGCTTGGCACAAACCCAGAGAAGCATGCTAGTCTACGGGACGCATAGGCTATCCGACAGAGTAACAATAAAGGTTGGATACAGTACTCCACAGGTCAAGGTATGACAATTAGCAAAACAGAAAGAAAAAGAAAAAGAAAATCTTCCAAAAAAACGAGAGTGGCAACCGACAAACTCATTGCGCAACGATACAGGCTCAAGTTATTTTTAAATCACTTTCCATTCAAATCATTGCTAAGCTGATAATAGGGTTTGTATAAGAAAATGCAATACAGAAGCCTTTTCACATTTGGTCCTCACTATATATATATATATATATATATATATATATATCGTAATCTCCACATTGATCTACTGAGAGACATTTTTAAACACACAGACTTATATCTGTTAGCACATTGAGAAGTGCACAGGCATGGAATGGCAATAGCCTGCTACATCTAAATTTCACTAAACAATTAGACTTGGCAAGAATAATGGAGCTAATCTAACATGTTTAAAGAAAACAAGAAAAAAGAAGCAAGAGAGAGTGGGAGTGAGGAGGTGAGCCGAGAGAAAAGAGTGTGAGCGTGTAGTGAGAACAGAGAAGGCACGCCATCCTAACTGTAATGGAACTAATTTGGTATTCTGCTTCAGTAACACAGCCACAGCAATCATCTATTTGACACAAATGTGTCAAGTATCCAGAGAAATATTAGCACTCTCGCCACTAAGTATTCAGACACCGGCCATCAATCATGATCCACAATCGAGTCCTAAAGGAATAAAAAAAAGGATGTTGCATAACTCAGGAGCAAGGTCTAATAATGTTTAATACTGTATCCTGTAAGAATAAGTGCCATACACAATATAGACAAATGTTTGTGGACACCCAGAAAGTTCCATCCAAAGTATGGATACTAGTATAGAGTTTGCCCCTCATCTTTTCTGCTACAACAACATTTCTTCTTTGAAAATTTCCACTGGATTTTGGAACATAACGGTAAGGTCGGCTTTTAAACAATACGCCCTCTCTTACATTTGGCATTCCAGTATATTTTCTGCCAATATATTGTGTTCTGCCAGCCAAGTTTTCAATCACAGCTGGCAAATCAATTGACTATGAACTTTGCCTAAGGACAGCAGGGCAGAAAGTTGATGTTCTGACTTATTGGAAGCAGAAACCTATAAAGGTGGCATATCGAAAGTTATTGGGAAATTCAGTACAACCCATTCTACAACCATTGTATGTTTACTGAAATAGCAGAACTCAGTAATTAGAAGTGGCGTCCACAAACACTGCATGTATGTAATAATTGCATGTATTACACAGCATCTTGTCATTTCCATTACTTTTACCCTTACAACTTATCAAATAAACAACGACATAATTGCCCACAACCAGGGTATTAGAGCAGGATGTTACTCAGAGCATCGCCATCTCTCCACCAGCTTGTCTTCTACGCACAGTGCATACTGGTAGAAAAAAGGAACAATTAGACCAAATGACCTTCATCTATAGTGCCATGGTCCACCTGACACTCATGGAAACTTGCTTGGCATTTTTTCCCTATGGGCAGGGGTTAGCATGGCACTGCACTCTGTGTTCTGACACATTCCTCACATAACCTGCACTAACAATTTTTATCGCTTGTATCACAGTAGCTCTTCCGACTGCTTTCGTGCAACACACTAATCATGGGTTGTCCCACCTCGGGAACACTGTGCGTGGTTTTAATGTTTGGGCTGGTTGTATACAGCTGATTTTCATGTCAAGTGTAACTGTGTAACTGTAATATAGCTGGATACTGTGTTGATGTCAGGTATGCGCCGTTTGACAGCGATCTGATCAATGCCATTGGATTTAACAACCAAGGCCTTAAGAATTATAAGAAGACCAAAAAACATCTATTATGACTGGAACATGGCAACCATGTTCCAAAGCTGACATATTGGCTCAAGTTTTTTAAATGAGAAGGTGGTCAAGTAGCATTTTAAAGAAAACCAGAATTGTTTCAGAAATCGATTGCAATATCTATTGTGGTCCAAATTTTGTCAACACAGAAACTTTTGTTGTTCTTCATTGGTAACTGAAGATGGAATCGATGATTCTGATGTCCAGGGAATGCAGCTGCTGTATCATAGCCGCAGCCGACACTCAGAAAGACCATCAGTTTCACACAGCAATGTTGCATCTCTCATAGTCAAATTCAGAGAAATGGGGACTGTGAAGGACAAGCCACGTAGTGATCATCCGAAGACCGCTACCGAAAAAGAAACCTCAACAACGGTTTTGGCAGCCATTCGAAAAACTCCACGATGCAGCACGTGACGTGTCCTGTGAAACAGGTCTGTCCACAGTGACAAAAATTACAATCTGAAGACAGTGTTCATTATATTATTATTAAAGTCTACTGGGTACATTTCAGAAGCGACACTTTTTCTTTGGACAGTATATCTAAATGACATTATAGTTATGATAATATCCAATCAGCTTCTGTTTCAGTCAGGCCCTGTTTCACAGAATGTAATGGGGATGTTAAACAGAGCTGTAACAGCTTAAAAGAGCAGGTTTGCAGGGCAAAACTAATAAACAGCAAAACTGTAAGTTTCATACTTAGAATTTTTACAACAACATTTTAACCCAAGTACTAAAAACACGCCTAAAAATGCTTAAATGCTTAACCTTCTTAATCTTCCATGACCTTCACATATCGAGTTCTCTCATGCTGTCACTACTACATGCTCCTGATAAACTATCAACAGACTGAAATTTGTTACATAAGTGGCACGGTGATGTAAAGTTGAAGGCTACAATATTGACAGCTCCATTATTCTAAAGCTGTTAAAGATCCAAGCTGTAAGCTATTTTTAAATGTCACATTAGTAGTTTTAATGAGTAAGTAAACGGAGTAATGGACCTAACATGGAGGTAACAGAACATGTGATCTCCACCAACTTTCTGTTTTGGTGTTAATGTTGTCACTGGCTGGAGGGGCGACGCTGCGGAGTGAGCTATTCATTAGCCACAGGCTTCCTGATCCAATCAATAACACACATTTCCAATTCCACAGAGAAAAAGCCACAGGAAACTCTTTCTTTTCTAAAACGCTTTAGTATCGACTGTTCTGGTAGCTCACCTTGCACGAGTAGAAAAAAATGCAGCAGCCTGCTGAGAATACAGCAGGTGGTCCTGAAAAAGAGGTGACCTAAAAAGAGCTTTCCACCAAAAGCCAAAGATTATTAGTGTAAACATGTCAATAGTGTATATTAAATATGGAATACACCTTATAAAATAAATCATTGGTAATCTGTGTACACTTGTTTATATGCCCATTATCATGCTGAAGCCCCCCAACCCCCCTACCCCCCACACCTCTCAAACAAAAACACGCACGCACGCACGCAAACACATACACACACAAAAAAAAACAATATTACCAGTGTGGTTAGAGACAAAGTGCTGAAAGCTCTGTGTGTGTGAAACAGCTGTACCACACTGGGATGTTAGGAACCCACTCCAAATCCGATGTTCCAATCCGAATCAGCACACCCATGATGCCTTGTTACGGGCATCGTCCTGCTCAGGGCATGTAATGAAACATGTCTGCTGTGATGTATGGCTGCCGAAGAGGCTCAGCTGGAAAATTGAATCACACTAACTTAATTTGCAGTCAGGGCAATCAAATTACTTTTTTCCATCGGCCACGTTGACGACAAATTCATCTTGGTGGAAGAGCTGTCAGAGGCTAGCCTTCATATAAATGGTTGTGGAGGGTGGGGGCTAGTGAACATTCTGAAAACTAAAGGATACAGTAAGAAATAAGGCAACACTTTGAAAAAGTTTTGAATATGAATTTTTAAACCAAGGTAAAAATATGAACGATTAGTTACACTAGGACTGGCACCTAGCCTAAACTAACACCCTCTTATTTAATGCAGGTTAACGTTTAATTTATTGAAACAGGCAGTATTACACACAGCTGATTTCGTGAGGTGACCAATGAGAACGTGGAGGGGGTGTGGTCATAAAAAAAAGCGGAAAACGCTCATTGCACATTCAAACTTGCTTTTACAACAGTTTTCTCCCTCCTTTTGAGGGATAGCTGAGCTGCTTGCTTTAGAATGCAAAAGTTATCCAAAGTTATCCAAAGTTATTATAACCACGTCCCTCCGCATTCTAATTGGTCGCCTCGCAGAACCAATCGTGCGTAATGCTGAACTTTAGAAGATATTTAAATAAATAAAACTACAACCACTTATTTAACGCCCTGTAATGAACAACATTTAATGTTTGTGTGGCCATTGGAGCAGTGATGAAATGCCACTTCTGATATAGAATGCAAAACAAGTCAAAATTGCCAGGGTTGTGTCTCCTGCTGCTCTTGAAAACAAACCAATACCAATACTGGTACTCCTGGCTTACGAAGGCAATACACTGATAAACTCATTGAAGTTGAATTTATCGTAAAACAAAAGAGTTTAAACATGCTGTATATATATCACAGGGTAACCTTTATCATATACATGAACCTATATTTGGGCACAATTATTAACATGATGCATATAATCATGACCAAAACTGCATATAAATATGACCAGTGTTTCTTACATCGACTTTGACTTCATTGCAACCCAAGAAGGTTCATGTTTTATCTGGTCAACTTTATGTAATTAAACCAGAAGCTCCAGGGTTTAAATGCCACCTCTGCCACAGTTGGGTCCCTGAGCAAGACCCTTAACCCACAATTGCTTGGATTGTAAAACTGTATTAAACGTAGGTCCCTCTGGGTAAGGGTGTCTGCTAAATAACATAATAATAATAATGTAAATGTAACAAACATCCATTCCTGCATTTCAGGCCTGCAACACATAAAAAGTTAGGATGGGCAATTTAGAGATTGTGATGATGTTAAATAAACCTAAATAACGATGTGATGTCAAACAGGTGATTTTAACAGGCGATTGTAATCAGGATTTGCTAGAGTATCAGCAGCCAGGAAAGGCTGAGCACGGAATGTAAGAAAGACATAGCAGGGTTTTATTGTTTTAAAATAAAACGATACAGAGCTGTCTACAAACAGTGATTAACCAGTGCACAAAGAAACACAGTCCCTAAGCTTAAAAAGGCAAGGAGGGATACCAGGAGAACAAGTTCTGAGTGAGTAAATGAAGCACCCCGTCGGATATGCAACAGTGCTTCTTTTAAGAGAGAGAGAGAGAGAGGGAGAGAGAGAGAGAGAGACAGAGACAGAGGAAAGAGAAAGAGAAAGAAAGAGAGAAAGAGACTGAGAGAGAGAGAGCTGCTTGCATTGGCCTCTGACGTTGGTGCTGCTTGAAGAAAGGAAATCAATCAGAGTGACAGGCTGAGCTACCTCTCACACACTCTGCCTCAGTAAACCTGCCACATTACTCATCTGCACCCACCTGACAGTGCACATGCACATACACACTCATAGAAAAAAATCAGGTGGAGGATCACTTGCACACACAAACTAATATGCAAAGCTGACACACATGCACATTGCATCTTTTATTTTTTATTTCTCTCTCTCTCTCTCACACACAATGCAGACACACATTTTGACTTCTATCACATACACAAATTAGATAGATGCACACTCAAAGTTCAAACATTCTTCTTTCTTTTTTGCCCTCTCTATCCCTCTCAGCCCCCACACAAAAAGCAGGAACACACATACATTGCAGGTACACACAGATACACCAAACAATCAATGTCCATTTGCTTGAACAACTAAGGATTTTACAATTCTAATTATTTATATTATTTATTTATAATTATTTCCGCTGTCTGCTAGGCAGCAGACAGATCCAGGGAAGCACCCAGTACCTGGTTATACGGATACGGCCCAGAGGAGCAGTCATGGGTCCCTGCCCGTCACATTCTGGACCCCACCTTGATATGGGAGTTCCAGCGAGACCGAACCGCCGCTCTTGGCCCCTCAGGAGTGGTCCCTGGGGGGTGGGGGGGGAGTACTGTTATGAGGCTTACCTTAAACTCCCAGTCTGCTCTCAGCTCAACCCAGTAGTCGTTACAGAGCATCCGGTGACGCCGCCCCAGCGTTGTTCAGCACCACGTCGTCACACACACACAGGCAGTAAGCTCAGTCTTCTGTTTACTACATTTAGTTGTGTGGAATGCTAGCGATTATTTGTAGTCAGTCGATAACGTCCCGGGGCTTATAGTGCCGATGGACGCATACGGGGGGAACCAGTGAGGTACAGGTTCAGGGACAGAATCAGGGTTTTTGTTCGTGGGCTGGTAAGCCGAGTCTCGCTCCGTTCGGCTGCATGACTCAGTTTGAGACATGCCCCGTTCTGGCTTCTTCGTGTGACTCGCACATTCGAGTTTGAGCTCGCCCCCTGGCGTTCCCGAGCTCCTCCGCGCTCGTTGATTTGGGAAACGTCCCACATAACCGCCTTCTCGTGCTTACTGCATGTCTGCACTCTGCCGTTTCAAATTTCCGTGGATACGTGTGCGCGTCAGCTGTGGGTGCCATTCCCATTTGGGACACAACACAGCTGCACGACGTTTTCCATTTTTGTGTTCTGTAATTTGGACAACCTTTTGCTCTGCCTCTTTAATTATTTCCCCATTCTTATTATATGTTTTGGAATTCCTTAATTCCCGCATCCTTGCCACTTCAAAACATCTAATAAATTCTAAAAGGTAATAAACTATTTTAACTCCGGTTGTTAAAACTGGAAACAGCTGGCCACCCTAACAACCAATCCAAAAGCAGAGGCCAGGTTGAAGAGCAGAAGTCCATCATTTGTGTATTTATAGCTACTGTACTTTGTGATCCCTTGATCATTAGCTCGTGTTTAGACTAGGGACTGTTCTAACTTGGTTGATGTGTTTAGAGACTTTTTTTGTTACTCGTGCGTATGACTTTCTGCTGCTTATATGTAACAACCTGTAACTGGCCTGTCCTATTGTCAGTAGTACTCCTTTGTTGTCCCCCACTACCTGTATATTCTCTCTCACATATACAAACAGATTCACATTCACACAGGTAATCTCATTGTTCAGCAGCTGACAAAGGTCAAAGGAGTCAAACCCACAGTACCACCATCTTCCTTGGAACCCACATTTTGTTACTATATATGAATATGTCTGTGCCTCCTTAAACTCGTGGTCTCATGGTGTGTTGGATGTCACAATGCCTCCAAAGCAATGTCTGAATTGTACAGAGGGTATTGGCAGCTGATGCTCTGCAGGCATCCCCATACTTTCAGCATCCATCATCATTATCTGTGATGCCCACATACTTAAATGTTTCCACCTGGTCGATGTCTTGGTTTTGACTGGATTGATGATAAAATTGACTCACACTGCCTGTTGTCTGACCAAATCAGACCAGTTGTAATAATTCACCAAACTGAGGCAATTATGTCAGCACATACCAGATGTCGGTTCAGGGGGGTATTAAGCTTAACACCCAAGCCAAGCTTGCCCGTCAGCCAATCAATGGTAATGTCAAACAGTGATGGCAACAAAATACAGCCTTGTTTGACTCCTGCGGAAATGCTAAACCCTTCTGAGTATGTTCTGTTCTAACAGGGTTTCTGCAGGTATAGGGGATTTAAAGACTTAAGAGTGTAACGATACACTCTGCTCATGATTTGATTTGATTGGATTATCAATATTCAGTTCACTCATTCAGTACACAGTTCAATTATTAAAAAAAAATCATGATAGAGTTCACAATTCCATTTTCCTAGGATAAGGCATTCGATAAAATACAAAAAAAGTGTTTACAATGCAAAACAGAAGACATATATAACATATATTTTATATACATTTCTTTAACAAAAAACACTAGAAAGAGAAATGCTGCATTGTATCCTTAATGTATCTGTCTTAAATAACATGAATTTTTAATGTCTATAGTATAACAGTTCAAAATAATGTCTTATTTTCTTGAACAAAAATTCAACCAAAAGAGTATTTAGTCCCCTGCAATTAAAAGCAATCAGGTTTTAAATAATTACAATGTGCTATTGTAACAGTTTCACCAAGTTATAATAACTAAATCCTATCTTGAATTGAAATTAAAAGTAAACAAAAAACAGTTTGAACTGCAGAAGGAAAGATAATAAAGACAGTCTAAAGAAATTCATTTAAGATGTGTGTGGGAATATGAGTGCCCTATTTTTAATACCACTCAAAAACAAAATGTCAAAAAGCACACAGCACCAGTGTTATGTTACAGGTTGTACTGTAAGCAAGTAATTCCTGCCTTTTCTGATATCTGAACTAATATTTCAAACAAGGCTATGTTTTGTTGAGGCTTTAATTAAACATCGAAACAAATGCATCTTTGTTGACGCCCTCACCTTATGATGTGAGGAGCCTATCTGAACCTAGTAACTAATCTTTCCCACAAATAAAGGTATGATCTCAGAATCAGGAAACATTTCTTGAAATTCTTTTCCATCTTTGGAAAACCAGAGCATCTCTGCTTTAAGAGTAAGAGTGCTGGAACTGAAATAAAAAAGACAGAGCAGAACTGATAAATACTGGATGTTTTTGCCAACTGTTTTGTGCTTCTTACTCTCCATGTCACTCTGCCTTTAGTCCAGTTGTGCCAAGCTTAAAGATTATCTTGCATAGTGTACAAGGGGCTTTGCACTCTTCGCCAAGAACTGGTTTTAACCACAGTGCAAAATGTTTGTTAACAAAATAAAAATTCCCAATGCCTACAGTACAAGCTCTTTTAGCTAAAAGCAATGTAATGAACAAAGCTGAAACGACTATCCCTTGGGGCTGTGAATAATGGCAGTGGTTCTACATAGTTAGACAGCTCAAATCAAAAGTACTTATATAGCACTTTTAATAATAGGGTGTTTTCTTAAAGCAGATTTACAACTACACTACTCACATAAATGATGGAACATTTCATTCAAAATGATGAAGGCACAACTGAGTAAGCCTAGGTCTGCAGTGGTAAATCTCACTAAATGTTAGAAAGAAACCACGGTAAGGCCAAAATTCAGGCAGCCTACAGTATATTTCATATGACATTCACGCCACCTAGTTAAAACCTTTAGATTTATGGTAATAAAAATGACACAGGATGGATAAATTGGACTTTAAAAACAGTTTGGCCTATCAGTCTGCCTAGCATACGAAATCTGTAAAATGAAATACACAGAAGTAAAACCAAAATTGCATTTACAGTCTGTGGCATTTTTTACTTTGGGAGAGTTTGGGACAAATTATGGTCCGTTTTAGATAAATGATTTTAAGAATGTAAGACTTTGTAAGGATCTTCTGACACCCTGGTGATCTTGAACTAGTGATGTGCTCGTCCTTCAGATACTCCGAAGGTCCCACAAACCTACTGGAGGGAGATTGTAAAAATTGTTAAATAATAAGGCTGAGAAAGGGATGAGAAAATTCAACCAGTTTCTTAAACAAGTGCCATAATGTGTGGATCTGGCCAATGGTGGGGCAGTCTGAAACCGGACTGCATCCCTCCATTTGCTTTGATGTGCATTTTCAACAATATAAAGGTAAGCATTTTCTTTGAGCTTGACAGCATAGTTGTTGCATTCAGCCTTGTCTACCCTTTTTTGGACAGGGGGAGGATGACACCCTTTGTTTAGTCAGCTAGAATGCTGTTGGTATGCCAGATGGTAACAAAGATCCTGTGCAGTACAGGTCACAATGCTGTCTGGTAGTTTGGATTGGACAAGGCCAGTAGGTAGAATCAAACTGATTTAGGCCCTGTCATTGATTTACTGTCAACTGTAAGCTGGAGATGTATATTCATCAGCAAAACATTGGCATTCAGTTATTTACTGGATTTTTCAATTGGCATAATACTGCTTATGTAGCTTATTATTGCTATAACTAACCCTAATCTTTAACCTCAGTAACCAAAATGATATCTAGGGTTCTTGATTTGATTTGGTTGTTTTCAATTAAAGTTTTCAGCTTTCACATACAAGGATTTATATAACTCAGACATACATAAGGTTGACATGCTTCTGGAAAAAAACCACTAGAATATAAATACACTGTCTTAAATATACACACACACACACACACACACACACACACACACACACACACACACACACACACACACACACACACACACA
>JAUZST010002180.1:0-18300 GCA_034779995.1 Parotocinclus haroldoi | reverse complement strand
ACCCATGGAGGTCGGGTCCCTTTTTGAGTCTTGGTTCCTCCCAAGGTTTCTTCCTTCTACTTTCAGGGATTTTTTCCTTTCCACTGTCGCCCTAGGCTAGCTTAATTTGGGATTGGCCTTTTAAGATGATATAAGATTGTAAAGCTGCTTTGAGACGATGCTCCATTGTAAAAAGCGCTATATAAATAAATATGAATTGAATTGAGCTCTGAAAATGCCTTAAAATGTATACAGTTACAGTCTACAGGCAGAACTGTTCCAATCAATTGGAACTGTGACAAACTTGCACGAAAAGGGGGCGAGGGGGGGGGGGACGTTGGGACAAACGCTGACAACAAACAAACTGAGATTTGAGAAACATGGCTTAATCTCAAGGCAAGTAATATCCTTAAAGTGGAGCATGAAGTGACAAGAATTCTCATTCACTCATTCACGTTCTTACAAGAAAGCTGGAGCCAAGCTGGTGAAGCAGGAAACAACCCTTGACAGCGAGGTAATCCATCGTAGACTTTCATTCGTACACATTTACACAACAGGGTCACTTTAGTGTCATCAGTTGACCTAAAGTCTTCGGGCACCCGGAGTAAATCCACGCAGACTTGGGGAGGACAGGCAGACTCCACACAGAAAGGGCTCAGACCGCTCCATCTGGAACTGAACCCAGGACCTTCTCAGTGTGAAGCGACAGGGCTACCTACCGTGCCAACGTGAAGCCTATTGGTTTCTGCTCAATATGTTCAAAATACCAGCTAGGCCAAGTACTTCCTGTTTTCCCACGACTAGAAAATAATCTATATGGATTAATCATCAATGTATTTTACTACTGTTTAGATAACAGCCTTTTATTCAATACATTCATGATACCAAAAACCATGATAGCATATCATATACGAGGAATTATTAAACATTTTAGCCCCACTTATCCTGACCAGGCCTGAACTTGGAATTCACCGAGCGCACTCAGAGGTACAGCCTGCCCTGCACAGGGTGTCAGTCAATCACAGGGTTCAGTAAACACTCCACCCGACTCTCATTTCGCAATCCCTATGTAGAATTTGACCCCAGGCTCTCGTGTACTGCTCTCCAGCAGCTGGTTCTTAGAACCAGGCCAAAAGCTGGTGCGCCTTCCAAATAACCCAGTGACATTTTACATCGTTTGTTGTGTAACAACACAACAAAATGTTATAAATAGGTAGCCCATGGTTTAAAGGCAGTGACCCGCGATGCGCAGTGGTTATGACGGCACAGTGATTTGATTATATTTGATTTGATAAGGTCACTGATAATGAACTTTGTGTTTGCTGGTGTGTTTTGCATGACTGCCGACATATATTTACATAAAAAAAAACACCGGCAGGAGAAGATACAGCCATTAAATAGCATGCGAAAAACGAAACAATGAATACTATTACTACAACCTTATTAATTAGGGAACTGATTAATAATGATCGCGTTTTACCTAAATCATCTAGGCTGCCCACAGAGGTGGGTCCCTTTCTGAGTCTGGGTCAAGTCTTGGGAGTTTTTCCTTGTCGCTGTCCTCCCAGGCTTGCTCGATAAGGCTACTGGTATATGTTTTTGCTGTGAGATACAATGCTCCATTGTTAAAAGTCCTCCATAAATGAATGTGAATGAATTTGACAGATCTATCCTAAAACTCACAAATTTTACCTGTAAAAGCAATTCGGTATAGAGGTCCTAAAGCTTTATAACCTTGAGTCAACTGTGCTAACAGCTAATTAAACAAAGCAACTGATCTACACATAAGATTGGGCCTCAGTTATGGTATGGAAACACACCGAGCTACATGACAAGATATTTACCCAACAGCTGCATTTGCATCGTTTTGACAAAGCCAATGGATCCATTTAGAAACATACAGTAATTCGGACCCGTCTTGCAGTACACACGTGGTTTAACTACGGGTTTGTTCAGCAGCTCTGCATGTGCTCTGCTAGCTTTGTGTGGGCGAGAGTACTGTCATATCACAGCCACAGTGTTCGTTAGGCTCCACCGCTCTCACTTTGACGGAGTTCAGTACCAACCTCAGGATTCAACGGCACCAACGTAACGGAGTCTGTCGAGAAACGTCACAGCAACGGCTCACATCCTGCCTTGATGGTTTCGTGAGGACGAGGACGAAGCCCTCAGTCATTACAGTGCAGTGTTCACGCTAGACGAACGGTTAGCATTTTACAAACGTCAACATTTTTTCACATGGCAGATGTTTTCATTCTCACACAGGGCTAATAGAGGAACTGAGGGTCCCGTATAATGGATACCAGACGTTCAGGAATTCATCAAAACCAACTGTGAAATGGATTAAGCAAGAACAGGCAGGACTGTGGTGCCCTAGCGGTTAAGGTACTGGCACCAAAAGGTCCAAGGTTCAAATCATACCTCTGCTAAACTGCCACTTTTGGGCACATTTGCTTGGATTGGGAGACTGGATAAGGCCCAGGAAAAATGTACCGTGACATTTCATACTAAAACTATAAATTGCTTGGCGGTTTTAATGTGAATTTTCACAGTTTGACCATAAAGTTCACAGTTCTGCTCTGACAGTAATTTGTCCACTTCAGGGTTCTACAGGGTACATTGTCTCTAAGCAGCATTACATTAAGGCCAATCCCAAATTGCCTAGTGCGACAGTGGCAAGGCAAAAATCCCCAAAAGTTGTAAGAAAAAAAGCTTGGGAGGACCGAGACTCAAAAAGGGACCCATCCTCCCTTGGCCTAGATGTTAACTGAAATTAGATGGATTGGATTTACCGTACAGTCGCGGCCGTCTCTCGGTCACTCGTGCTGCCCTTAAAATAATTGCATTTGTATAAATAGTAGAATTACGTAAATAATAACGTTTATTCATTTATTCGTTATATTCCGCTTAATCCACACGGGGTCGCCGGCCAGCCACTGCCCACCCAGCAACTCTGGGCGCAAGGGCAGGAACAACCCCTAGATGGGTTGCCAATCCATTATAGGGCACACACACTAAGGGCCATTTTAGAGACACCAATTAACCTAACACATATGTCTTTAAACTGTAGGAATCTGGAGTACCCAGAGTACCAAGGGGAGGACATAGAGACTTCACACAGAAAGGACTCGGGCCACTCCACCCTGGCCTTGAACCCGGGACCTCCTTGCTGTAAAGCAGCGGTGCCACCCCACCGAGCCCCCGTGCTGCCTAAATAATAACAGGGTAATAAATGAATGTAAGAGATGTGCATATCAGCATATGTTTGTCTGATACACATCTATATAGTTGTCGATGTAAAAAAAAGGACAGCAGTGAAAGCAGGGAAAGACCAGAAGTTGCTGATTTAACAGGGTAACTTGGGGTCAAAGGCATGTCGTAACTGTAAGAGCTTTGTCGCACAGCTTGTAAGGCTTTTCAAGACTACTCTGGATCTGTACTAACCCCTTTACATGGTCCCCAGATAAGACCATATCTTAGCATTGGACTAATTCACCTGAGATCAAAATCAAATCGATTGAATCTAGTCTAAATTAGTCATTTATCTTTCACATAAACATTGTCCTTTAAGAAATAATTGCTCAACTGAAAGTAAGACATTACCACAAACGGAATAAGTGCACATCATGATACAGTTTTTGGGTTTGGGTGGACACTTTGCCCACCTTCATGGGCACCACACTTTCACTGCAACTGGCAAGTCTCAGGGAATGAAGGCCACATGAGGGTTCATTTCACTCTCGTTGTGGGTGGAGGATGTTACTGGGGAATTGGATGTGACTAAACTGGGTTTTGGTATGGTTAAGTCACTGTGGATAATTATCAAAACTGGATCAAATGCCCGTCCCTACTTCACCATCCAACATTCGTTAATTTATGTTTCCCTATAACAGCGATAGACGCATGGTTTATATTTTCATTTACGTCTTTAAGTAGACGCCCTTCTTCTTCTTCTTCTTCGGGGCCCGCTTGTCGGCATGTCTGTCTCCACTTGGGTCATTAGACGCAGCGATTGATGCGACGGAGATATACTCCAACCGATGCGTTGCTACACCTGTCATTTGAAAACATAATCAGTGGCAATTTGGTGCAATCAATCAACCTAATGTACATATAGTTGGACTGTGGAAGGAACCCCGAGTACCCAGAGTAAACCCACGCATGCACGGGAAGGACATGCAGACTCCACACAGAAAGGACCCTGGTTGCGCCACCCTGAGATCGAACCCAGGACCTACTTGCTGTGAGGTGGCGATGCTGCCCACCGTGCTGCCCCTGTAGCAGACGCCCATATAAAGAGCGAATTACAGTTCACAAAATCTAACTGTGCATTAAACGCCTTACTCAAGGACAATGGCAGCGTGACAAAGGTAGGATTGGACCCAGGATCCCCTGGCCCAAAGTTTAGTAACTAAAACGAAAATAGAGAGAAAATAAAAAACTAAGAGTAAAATTCATTCAATTCTATATTTTACTATTATAAATTACAGATATTAGGGTTATTGCTTTATTTTTATATGTCACGTTTGTGTGCATTAAGCGTGACTTCAGCAGAGCGATACCGATTGAGTGTGAATAAGCCGTCCCAGTGAACTCTTCTCAACCAATCAGATTGTAAAGTCGGACATTTACTGCTTCTAGAAAAAGCACTGGCACAACTTACAGTTTGGGACTATGTGCTGGTGGGTAAAGGGAACAGACCCCAGGGCTGGGGAGTTTAGGCATGTATTGTAACCGATTTATTACCTGACATGTGATTCAATCAAAAATAATAAAGTTAATTGAAGTGTGACTTCAATATCATACAATTCCCGTCTTACGCACAAACACTTTTTTTAGGCCAAAATGGTGTCCTCTACTCAACTTTAGCAGTGATCTCAAGCTGATATCCTGTCAAAACATGCTAGACCACGGGAAGCTGAGCAGCAGATCTGATTATCACGCACTCTACGGCTTGCATCATGACACGATGGGGCAACAAAGCCTCCGTCTATGGCACTGATCCCAGGTTTGCTCTGATCCCACCTGATGTAGCAGCAATTCAAGTGTTCGGCCTACTCCCACTCACACAGATGGGACTCCTTACCGAACAAATGGCCGTGCTGGGAGCAGTAGTCGGGTTGGCCAAGCCACACAGGCGGTAACGCATAACGCCTCATAACCACCAGCATAGCGACTTCCTGTGCACTCGCTGCTTCCACTTTCAGAGCCTTAGCTACATACCATAAAAGGGAAAAAAAAAAAAGAGCCACGTGCTGGAAATATATATTTCACTGAATTCTACACAACATATAGGACCCCTAAGAACCAAACATTATCCGGGGTTCCTTTTCTTGCGTACAGCATCTTATCAACGTTAAGGTCTTATTGCTCATTTTATCAGTTCCGCATACCATACAGAAGCAATTTGTAGTTCTAAAATGACAGATTATAGTCCAGTTTCTCTACATACTTTATTTTCCTTTACTCGGTCCTGTATTGGTCAGGACCGGCACAGGACCGGCACAGATCAGGTACTGTTTGGGTGGTGGATCATCCTCAGCACTGACACTGATGTGGTGGTGTTCGTTTGTGTGTGTGTGTCTGTGCTGTGCTGTGCTGGTACGATTGGATCAGACGCAGGAGCGCTGCTGGCATATTTAACATACTGTGCTTATTTACTGTACCTTCTATTAGATATCTACCATATTTCTCCACCTTGTAGTTCAAGGTGACTCTCAGGGTGCTGCTTACAGGTAGGGGGACTGTGTTCAGTCCAGCAGTGACACTAAGGTGTCTCACACTTCCAGCAGCACTGCTGTGTCTTATCCGCTTACACCAGAACAGCACCACCACATCAGTGTGACTGCAGTTCTGAGAATGAGCCACCACCATAACAGTGCCTGATCTGTGCTGGTCCTGTGGGGGTTCTTACCATTAGAGAGCACAGTAAAGGGGACTAACAAAGTATGTGGAGAAACAGATTGAATGCAGTCTGTAGAATAAAACAGCGGGAATAAAAATACTAATAATTTCAGTGGAAATCAAAAAAAAAAAAAAGGGACATTTTTTGATTTTTGTTCCCCAGGCAAGTGACACACATACGATACTCTTCTGTGCTAAATGAGGAAGTCAGCAGTGCGTGACACAAGGAACTATAACTAGAAGATAATTTAAGTGTTTTGAGCATGTTATATGTTATATGATATATGATATACACGGTACGTATTAAAATCTTTGCTTTTGGATTTGTGGGAGGTACGGTGGCCCGATGGGCAGCACTAACACCTCACAGTAAGAAAATCCTCTCCATGTGGGTTTACTCCGGGTGCTCTGGTTTTCTCCCACAGTCCCACAGGGTTTAACTGATTACGCTAAACTGGCCCTGATCTGTCTGCATATGAGATTAGCTTCGTGTCTGCCGTCGAATGGCCATTAACGCTCAAGAGCGGCGTTAAATAATCCAAATAAACAAACAAACGGTGGATTTGACAGAACGTATCTGACATAAATCAGGGACTGTGCATGGTAAGTGGAACTGATGACACAGACAGTGGGTCTAGAATAAAAAAGCTGTATCTAATAAAGAGGCTAGGGAATGTACTGTATGCATGGAGTCACATTTCAGAACAAGTTAATAACAGCAGAGGGAAAAAAAGGTGCAAACATTGCATTTGTGATTTACAGCCGAGGTAAGTTGTGTATCAGTGTCTTTGTGTAAATTTAAAAAAAAAATCTATCAGTGTCTGTTTCTTCATTGATTGTGTGCCAGTGGTTAGTTAATATTTAGTCCATTTTTGTTCTTTAATCACACAATATCTTACATTATATTCATGTCATTCAGCAGGTGCTCTGATCCAAAGCGTCTTACAACTGATACACTCTTACGCAATCCGAGCAATCGCGGGTTAAAGGTCTCGCTCAAGGACACAACGGTGGCAGCTTGGCAGAAGTAGGATTTGAACCCTGGACCTTGCGGTCCATAGGCCAGCACCTTACCCGCTATTCCACCATGTCCCTACAGTTTCATCTTCAGGGGCACTGGCTGCCACACTGCTCACTCACTTTCAATACCTGCGTAATTCAATTCAGGGTTCTGGACCCTGACCCAGACCTAACCAGTACCACGGAGCACAAGGCTGGAACCGTCCTGGAAAGGCCATCACAGAGAACATGCACACATCCTGGAACATCCCAGAGACACCACTTAACCTAACTCCTTTGAAATGCAGGAGGAATCCCAAGAAGACGCAAGGAGAACATGCAAATCCCACACAAGCAGCAGCTGGCCCGAAAGTACTCTGGAGTGCCCGGAGTAAATCCACACAGACACGGGGAGGACATACAGACTCCACACAGGAATGTGGGATTGAACCCATAACCTTAGATATAAAGTTATGTTGTTTAGCAGATGCCCTTATCCAGAGCGACTTACAAATAATCCAGTCTTACAATTCAAGCTATTGTGGGGTGAGGGCCTTGCTCAGGGACCCAACTGTGGTAGAGGTAGGATTTGAACCCTGGAACTTCTGGCTAATAGTCCAATACCTTAACCACAAGACCTTCTTATTATTTCCTTACTTCAGATTTTAGAAAAAATGCACATTGTTATAGGTCTTTCAGACATTTATGATCCAGAGGGTTGGTTAGTGGATTCTGGTATTTAAATTGAATATGTACTTTAGAGGGAGAATTTGGATAGTGTACATTTTGGGTAAAAGAAAAACAATCACAGTATAAATTTAACATCCATATACGTTTCACTTCAGATATTAGGCTACAGCTCGATTCCTTTTTAAATGCATTGCTCACAAAAAAACTAGGGGATATTTCATTTAGGAAATATTTTCATTTTATCATCCTTTAGATTGGACTACAGCTACATTTCTCTTTAGGACTATAGATACTAGACCTAGTTTCTATGCAGGATTTATTTAGAGTATAGTACAGCTACATTTTACCTCAGCTACAGTATATCCTAAAATCAGATTTAACTTCATCAGATTTATCTCAGCTATGTTCGATAGACAGCCTTTTCTTTGAATATCAAGTTAATGCCATAACACAATTTAAATACACCATAACGGACTGACTCGTTTATTCAGGTGAGCGTTACCTTTACACTCTTCCTGGCACGAGCACAAGTGTAATAAATGAACACACTCGCGGAAAAGAAAGTACTATTACAGACTTCTGTTTATTATTGTTTGGGGGAACTAATAAGACTGGATAATGTAGTGGAAACTGAAATGTTTTCGCATGTTATATTATATGGCATTACAGCTGTACACCACATGCAGCACGAGAACGCTTTGGTGTCTAAAAAGTACCCTTACTCGATCGTTTCATGCTTAAAGCTGTCAGTGTGGGGGTTTGCCTAGTTCTGGACCAAAGTGCGGCAGATAAAAGCCTCGATGTGTAGTCCGGGAGTTCGGGAGTTAAGAGTTGTGAATGGGTTGAGAAAGACAGGAGCAGTAACACGCTGCTTCATTCACTGCACCTTATAATCCTTTCACTGAACACAATGAACATTCAGAACACAACGACGCGATCGACGACCACAGAACAGAGAAGCCGGGACATACCTGGATGTGTAAACGGGACAGGATCACTTATAGAGTCCAGATACGACGTTAAGCTCCGGGAGCGATGATTTACTTCTCACCCTCTCTCTCTCTGACTCTCTCTGTCTCTCTCTCTCTCTCACTTTCTCTCTCTCTCAGCTGTCTAACTGCTATTTCCGGGTTGCTGAAACGTCATGGCTCTGATCTCCAACAGGTTTCATTGAACGCACCATTGAGAGCCTATTGCTTATGGTTAGATGGAAACATGCCTGCCTGCACTGGATCCTAGCGTTTACTCACTCAGCACCTTCTAACAGCGCACAAAAAAGCTCACCAGACCTCATGCAGTTTATCATAGTCAACATATTATAGTTATCTGCTACCCCCTGTGGTTTAACCGAGCTACTGCGCGCGCCACACCTGATCCGTTCCGTTATTTAGTGCACGGTTTCTCAATGAATCGCTTTTGCACAATCCTTACACAATTCCCCCACACCCTTTAAACGTCATTGTTCAGGTGCTGTTTGGTGTGCAGTGCCTGCTTGGACATGCACAAGTATATAGCATACTGTATATTTCCAACCGTTTTAGTATAAACCGCAAACTTGACAAGTACACAGTGTGTATTGAACGCTGCATTTGTGGTAGGCTGCTGCACTCTTCCAAAGAATATGCAAGATCCGTTTAACGTCCGCACACTGAGAGGACATTATCATAGGCACTAAGTAAGTTAGACTTTGCACATAGTGTTGTGTTTTAAGTAATAATATTAAATAAAGCACAATATGAAACATGCAGTACAGCAATTGAGGTAGCCCAGCGGTTAAGGCACTGAACTCTGGGGGTACAGGGTTCAAGGCCCACCACTGCTGAAATTGTAAGACTGTATAAGTTGTAAGACACTCTGGATAAGGGTGTCTGCTAACTGCTGTAAATTCATTCATTACCTTCCGCTTAATCCACAACAGCCCTCCCCATTTATCCAGGCTTAGGACCGGCGTGCAGCTGTTTCCAGTTATGCGGCTGGGGTGTTTTACAATGACAATTTAGAGACACCAATTAACCTAACACACGTGTATTTGGATTGTGGGAGGAAACTGGAGTACCCTGAATAAACCCAAGCAGACACAGGGAGGACATGCAGACCCCACACAGAAACAACCCAGGCCACCCCGCCCTGGGATCAAACCCGGGACCATCATGTTATAATTCAGCGGTGCCGCCCCGCCGAGCCTCCCAAAGAGAAATGTAGCTGTAGTCCAATCTAAAGGATGATAAAATGAGAATATTTCCTAAATGAAATATCCCCTAGTTTTTTGTGAGCAATGCATTTAAAAAGAAATCGAGCTGTAACCTAATATCTGAAGTGAAACGTATATGGATGTTAAATTTATACTGTGATTGTTTTTCTTTTACCCAAAATGTACACTATCCAAATTCTCCCTCTAAAGTACATATTCAATTTAAATACCAGAATCCACTAACCAACCCTCTGGATCATGCTTAATCAAATTACGACCTGAAAAGTTGTTCTGATAAATAATATCTCACACAGAGTGAACGTGTATTCAGGTTTATTTAGAATGACGGATCGTGTCTAGCTACACTTTTAATGCCTAATCAGTCAATAAAGGAATTAAGAAAACAATCGACATAGAGAATCCAGTTTAGTCCAGTTCTGATTTAAAGTCTATCTGACAATCCTTTAAGTAATCCTTTAAATAGAGGAATATTAGCAAAACCTAATCGTGCAGTATTAAATATGTTAATATACAACAAAGGAGTGATGTATTACTTTATTTAATACCCTGACTAACTGACCTATTTAACACCGATCGTTGTTGAGGTCTGGAGGCACTTATTAAACTATGTAATCTCACAAATCGATGCAGAGCTAAGTGGCAGCGCTCATTAAATCACCTGAGATCAATTAAAGAGATCTATTTAACCGACGATCAGGTAGGTTATATCACACAGCAGGAGAGCAGCACCTACCTGTGAAACTGTCTGAGAAACCAACAACGGTTTAGGGTCTGACCATTTAAGGGAAAACTCCTAAATTATGGCAAAGGAGAAAGTCCACATCAACCTCGTCATCATTGGGCACGTTGACAGTGGTAAATCCACCACCACTGGGCATCTGGTATATAAATGTGGTGGTGTTGATCCAAGAACCTTGGAAAAATATGAGAAAGCTGCAGCTCAGGTTGGTGCAATCATTACGGCTACTTGTAGATGATTCCACGGTTTTTTTTTTCAAAGCGTTAATTTTTTACAGATGGGGAAAGGTTCCTTTAAGTACGCGTGGGTTCTTGACAAGCTTAAAGCTGAACGAGAGCGTGGCATCACCATTGATATCTCCTTGCTGAAGTTCAACACGCAGAAGTACGTCTTCACAATAATTGATGCACCTGGGCATCGTGACTTCATCAAGAACATGATCACTGGAACGTCACAGGTAATAAACTCTCTGCTTTTTTTTTTGGCTTGTAGTCTTTAAATGTCAAAGCCCAAATGCTTTAATATTCATCTTTTCAGGCTGATGCTGCACTCCTGGTGGTTTCTGCGGCGAAGGGGGAGTTTGAGGCAGGCATATCTCGCAACGGTCAGACAAGAGAACATGCCTTGCTGGCTTACACCTTGGGTGTCAAGCAGCTGATTGTCTGCATCAACAAGATGGACATGACCGAGCCACCCTTCAGCCAGAAACGATACGAGGAGGTTGTGAGAAACGTGACGGTCTTTATCAAGAAGATTGGCTATGACCCAACCGCAGTGCCTTTCGTTCCTTTATCTGGTTGGGGTGGTGACAACATGCTTGCACCTTCCCAGAAGGTAAAGTAAGTCTTGAAGACCCTGCTGTTTAAGATGTAACTGCTAACCCCCCTGCCTGGGTTTTTTTTTTTAGATGTCTTGGTTTAAGGGCTGGAAAATGAAAAGAAAAGATGGCTTTACCACTGGCAAGACTTTATTAGAAGTCCTGGACTCCCTGTACCCGCCAGTACGCACCGCCAGCAAGCCACTTCGTCTACCTTTACAGGATGTCTACAAGATCGGAGGTTATAATGTCTAAGTGTGGGTTTTAAATTCAACCTTTCAACCAAGTGACCCAAAAGCCGTTGTCCTACTCTTTAATCAACAGGCGTTGGCACAGTTCCTGTGGGCAAAATTGAAACTGGGATTCTGAAGCCTGGGATGGTTCTTACCTTCTCACCAGCCAAGCTCACTGCAGAGGTCAAGTCAATTGAAATGCATCACCAGGGGCTGCAGACCGCACTGCCTGGTCACAATGTGGGCTTCAACATCAAGAACGTGGCCGTCAAGAACCTGAGACGCGGCGACGTCGCTGGTAACGCTCAGCAGGACCCACCGTCTGACGTCAACAGCTTTATTGCACAGGTGAGTTGATTGGAATGGTTAAAGGACTCTCTCTATTGGTAGCTTGTTAAGCAGCTTGGGCATTAGGACTGGATGCTGCTAACTAACCCTTCCAACAGGTAATAATTCTCAATCACCCTGGCAAAATCAAGAGCGGTTACTCTCCGGTGCTGGACTGCCACACCACCCACGTGACGTGCCGCTTTGCCGAGCTGCAGGAGAAGCTTGATCGTCGCACAGGCAAAAAGCTGGAAGACTGGCCTCAGTTCTTGCTGTCAGGAGATGCTGCGACGGTCAAATTTGTCCCGAACAAACCCCTTTGTGTGGAGAGCTTCTTTAACTACCCAGCCTTGGGTGAGGTTTTGAGGATCGCGGTCTTTGCCACGATGCAGGTGTAACACGCTAACGTTTAACGTTCTCCTCTTCCAGGCCGATTTGCTGCGAGGGACCTGAAGCAGACTGTCGCTGTAGGAGTGATCAAGTCTGTGGAGAAAGTTGAGCAGCCTAGGAAAACTGCACAGAGACTTCAAGTGCCAAAATGAGTTGATCATTTTGAATATTTTTATAACCTTGTTTACCAGCAGTCTGGTATGGAAACCTTAAGAGGTTGAATTTGAGTTGTTTAAACTGCTTTGTTGTAGGCTGTGCTGGATTTTTCTTAAATACCTGCCAAGTAACTGGAGGCCTTGAGTATGTAAATTGCTAGACTGCAAAATAAATTTGATTTATTTCCAGCGTACGCTTGTATGTGTTAATTGTATAGGCTTAAACTGGGACTGTTCATCAGAAGGTCCAGACTTGATGCTACTGCTGCCAATATGGGCTCTGCATCCCAGAAATGATTGGCTTGCTGTAGGTCTTAAATATGACTACAAACCAGGGAGGTAGAAACTAGACTCGGTCAAATTACAGAAATTTAATCAGCCCTCATGCCATCATGCCTGCCACTTAAAAGCAACATATGGCATGAACTTGAGTTGGATCAAATGGCATACCAGGTTGCCTTTAGGGGGATTAATAAACCTGACTGGGTGATTTCCATACCCTGTTGGTGGCTGATCACCACTGCCTGCACTGTGCATCATGGGCGGAAGCTTGCAACATTAAGTGTTTTCTTTAGGTCCCCATGTTTGAAGTCAGAAATTCTGTTTGAATATGGCACCAATAAAAAAAAATCAATTCACATGTTTTTGAGTAAAAAAACAACCTGCATCGAGGTTTCACTATAATAACATATGCAGTCACCACTGTATTTGTGGACATCACCTGCTGCCTAAGTAAAGCGTTCCTCTCGATCACACAGCAACAGAAATGGGAACGTGGTGCGTTTCGGACATGAAAAGGGGCTGCATCGTTTCATTTAGTGTTAATCCTGCTTGATTAACTGGTGGTTAAACACCACAAATCACAAACCAGTACGTTTACCACTAGAAAAAGATGTTTTTGGTTGCTATTTGGCAACCCTGTCCAGGACAAAACGGACAAGAGTGCGAATGGATAAAAACACTATCAAACACAGGATAAACGAACGTGACCGTTTTGACCTCTGATGGCTGAGATATATCACAGATAATATAATGTTCAATTTCCTAAAAAATAGAAGCACAAAGGATATCTAGAGCACAAAAGGATCATTAGCATACCGATGTGAGTAAATAATGAAATATCCCCCAACTTTAGTGCATTTCAAGTTCGTTTTTGACGAGGTGTGTCTAATAACGGGAGTGTGCAGCTAATCGGCAGATCGAAACAATTGACAAGTTTCTTGTGCAAGTGGTATCTTCCCATCCATGACTGATTTAATGTCGCATCGTTGGCATTGTCACTGAATCTCTACGAATGACTACAAACATCCTTGTGCATGGAATGCTTTGGGTATCAGACACATTTCGATGCATATTACATTTCGACACTGAAGGAATAATGCTGCTGATATACAATACAATACAAAGGTTTGACAACTTTTCTATAAGGGAAAACTCCTGATAATCAGCCTTGGGTATGGTATGTGGGGGTAAACCATTTCAGCACTGACACTGTCCCAACAGTCCACTTTAATAGTTCAGAGTGAACACTACTGGCCCTGCTATAGAGAGCTGCCAGGCAGCATACAAGTACACGTTTTGCCACATTACCACATGGTTGCATATATACATAACACTTACTTCTGTGTGTATTTGCAGCCAACATCAATCTATTTACAGTCATAACAGGTGAACAGGAGGATGTGGGGGAATTCTGAATGCAGGTTCTGCTGTACCAAAACAAGACTGGAACCAACGGTGAAGTTGCACTTCATGCTTGATGGGAAGATAATGACGGGGTTTTATTTTCTGCTTGTTTGTTATCTGGAGGCTTAACAGCTATTACAGTGGTGAGAGATGACGAAATGAGATGGCAGTGGGTTGCAGGCTGGAAATGGACTCTTCCGCGTCAGTCAGACAGGATATGGACAAAGGACATGGGGAAGACGCCTTTCCTGTCTGGCTGGCCTTCGATGTGGCCAATCTAAAAAGAAAAACAAAAACGGTTAGAGGTGTTTGAATGAGAAACACATTTAATATCTGCGCTCGTGAACATTGAACATAATCCAGTCTATATATGTACAATGGATTTGGAAGGTCTTTCACTTTTTTCATAGTTTACGGTGTTGTTGCCCTGTGCTATAATACACCCCCCCCCCCAAATCATTCTGCACTCAGTACCCCGCAACGACAAAGTGAAAACATCCATTAATTCACACTAAGGGCCACATTAGAGACAGCTATTAACCTAACACGCATGTCTTTGGACTGTGGGAGGAAACCGGAGTACCCGGAGTAAACCCACGCAGACATGGTGAGGACATGCAGACTCCACACAGAAAGGACCCAGAACGCTCCACCCTGGGATCGAACCCGGGACCGACCCACCGAGTCACCATGCAGCCGCGACAAAGTGAAAACAGAATTCTGGAAATGATTATGGTAAATTATGGTATTTAAGTTCCAAATTCTTATTGTGCAACAACAACAAAAACAATAACATTTAGACTGTAGCTGAAGACACGCTACTCACCCACCACTCCTGGTCCTCCTCACCAGTCACCACGATCACCTCGCCCTCTACAAAAGTGAGCTCATCATCGTTATCCGCCTGACAGTCGTAGATGGTCTTTACTCGGCGCAATTTAATCTTAGTCTAGATGAAAAAATAAAGACCACACATGTCAGCCCCGGATCTAGACAGTGCTGTCTGGGGAGGTTATTAGGCCGAAGCTCTATGCAGCAGTACCTTAATGTACTCACTACATTACTGTGGATACTATAGCGAAACATTTAAATCAAAATGTCTAAAAAAAAAACATTTATTTTGAATCAGACGATTTTGTAAAGTAGACCGTCTGGTTACCAGATTTTTTCACGTCCAGGTTTTATGACGTAAGAATTAAGGCAGAATGGCATCCATTTAGATAAGCACTAACCTGAAAGGAATGATAGAATTAAATAGGTACAGGCTTAGGAACAGAACTTAGTTGAGAAATCAGCCACAAATTAAGCCATCTGCCCCTGCCGTAGACATAAACACACAGGCGGCACGGTGGCTCGGTGGGTAGCACCGCTGCCTCACAGCAAGAAGTTCCTGGCTTCAATCTCACTGTGGATGCCTGGATCCTCCCTGTGTCTGCGTGGGTTTACTCCGGGTACTCCGGTTTCCTTGTGCAGTCCAAAGACATGCACGTTGGGTTAATTGATTACTCTAAACTGGCATTGACTGGTCTTGAGATGAACTTGTGCATGGATATAGCCTTGTGTGTGTGTGTGTGTGTGTGTGTCGCTGAGATGGCCACTGATGCCGACAGCGACATTATAGATGCCAAATAAGCAAACATAAACACATTGTGAGGTATCACCAAGGATCTGTAATGTCCTCTGGCTTTTTTTCTCAAAAGTTCCTGGGAACCTTCCACATGGCATAATGAAGGTTTACTGGAAACAGGTTAAGTACCAATTTACGATTAGAATACGTTACAACTTGCAATGCGCTTATCGTAAACCGAGGAGTTCAATAGCATGGCCGACCTTAAACATGCTTAAAACTTGAACGTTAACCTAGAGTTGGGCAAATTCATTAACATGAAGTAATCGCTAGATCCTGTTAGTTATTGAATAATGTATTGAAAGTGGAAAAAAAAAAAAAAACCTTCCCAGTGCTCATCCTTCCTGCCATGTGACTCCCTACATCAGGCACTGCTGCACTGCTGATTTCCTCATTTAGCACGAGAGAGCGTAGAAAAGTATCACAATGCGTATTGCTTGTCCAGAGAAATATTCAAAGATTCAAAACCCTGAATTCACCTGAATGTGTATTAATGTGTATTCATCAACAGATGCCCATTGTTAAGCTGCAATATGGGCAATCGGACCATGGCAAAATTTCAAGTACCTAAGACTACCTTCTGACTGTGTAGGTCAAGAACAATTGGGTCAAGATTCTACATTTCAGCAGGACATGCATCCAAGTGCACACAATAATAGTTATTATCCACAGAATCAAGGTACTGACACGGCCTGTGGAGCGAGCTGAAAAAAATCTAGGGCACCAGGGAATTTCGAGAAGGCGACTACTGAGTATAGATCCGAACTGATCTCAATCAAGCATAATAAAAACATTACACAGTGATGTTATTTTTGTAAAAAGAAGTGGTGCAAGCTACAAAGTCAACATAAAATTATGAGGAGTGGTCCTGCTAAATATTACAATGATTACAGTAATTTCACTTCGATTACAGACACCTTTACATACTTACTGTACTAAACTTCCTGGGAAGTGGTACTGGAGTTTCTGGGGCATTTGCTGGACTTCCATTGGTGTCTTCCATGGAGTGGGCGAGCTGAGGTAATGCTTGTCCTTGTTGGTTGGCTGTTGTGCATTCAGGAGGCTCCGATTTGGGAGTTACCTCTCCAGGATGGGGTTTGTGAATAAGTTCGGAGACTCCAGGTTTGGAGCTGGAGAGATCAGAAAGCTGTGGTTTGGAAGGGAGATCTTTGAGTTGAGGTTTAGGTGGTAGATCTCCAAGCAGAGGTTTGGGAGGCAGGTCAGAGAGCTGTGGTTTTGGGGGAAGTTCCCCAGGTTTAGAGGGTAGTTCCGAGGTTTGGAGTTTAGGCAGAAGGTGGGTTTCTGGCAAGGGGACTTTCTGTGGTGTGTCTGGTCCTGCCGAAGACTTGTGAAAGAGCACAGGCTCTGAAGGCAGGTTGGTTTTATCAGTAGGTGGGTGGTGAATTGTCTCGGTTTTACGCAAAACAACTGGGGAAACAAGTAAAAAAAAAATGTAAAAAGTGCTTTTTTTGTATTCAGCATTGCTTCAAGGACAAGCAGACATAACCCATCTTTTAAGAACATTGAAACAACGCTATCCAAGCATGCTACTTATTACTGAATCCTGATGCACTACAGGCATCAACTGGGACACATTTTGGAAAATGAAAGGAATTAATTTCTTTAGTTGAATAAATAGAATACTGTGCAAAACTCTTAGGCCACCATTAAATGTTTTAGCAACGATGCTGTATAGTGACCATATATAATCATTTTTCAGTCTCTTAACCAGAATATACAGGACATTCGCATGCAGTATAACTTGATAAATCATTTCAGAAAAAAATTAAAATCACAAATACAACATCCAGAAACTACAGTGGCAAATATTCAGTGTGACCTCCCCTTACATTACGCTTACATGACCAGTATTCTAGTATATGTTGTAGCTTCTAAGATTCGCATGCTGCTTCCTTTTCCTTTTCGGGACAATGTATATTGTGTTGTTGTTGTTGTTGTTAGTTGCTTCGATGAAGATGGGAAACGACACACTGCTCACAAAAGTTAGGGGATATTTAATTATGAAGTATTTTATAGTAGTGTATTTAAAAAAAGACCTCTTTAAAGTACTCTGTAAAACAGAAAGACCTCGTTTGAATTCGGGACTGAAACGCTTTAGTTAACTACAGCACCTCTGTCCAGTTTATAGTGCGTTTGTGATGTATGCCTTTGGAAACACGGTTATCACACACAAATAAAGGTTCCGATCACCATGCTGAACGATGAAAGAGATAATAAGCTTCCTACAGAATCTAACCACAAAAAATGAACGACAGGCTGGCCAAAATGCAAGTTGAACTTGTAACCAAACTATCTGCTTTGTGCGAGAGGCACCATCTAGAGGCCATTTTGTGTCAATAACATCATCCTTATGTAAAGCCTAGGCAGCTTTTTGACCGCTCTAGCGGCGCTTTAGGTAGGCAAACCGAGCGTGGGGCTGCTAGTAGGACCAAGCCATCAAAATACTGGTACGTGTGTGTGTGTGTGTGTGTGTGTGTATATATATATATATATATATATATATATATATAGGTCAAGCGGC
>JAUZST010002179.1:0-18301 GCA_034779995.1 Parotocinclus haroldoi | reverse complement strand
CCAAAAACGAGAAGTAAGACCAGAGCGTCGGCCGCCTGAGTCTCTACTTGCCGACGTGACGAGTTTTTATCTGCGGTGTCGTGTGTGTTTGTGAAAGTTTAATTCTAGACTGAATTCATTCAAACCCTACGATGCCACCCGTGTCTAAATACTTACATTAATATAGGGTCCCTTCTTCAAGGATTGTCGTTGATCGCGGTTGGCCGTGGAACGTAACCCCCGCCATAAACGAGGGAACACTATATATTAAAGTACTCGATTTACAAAAAATTCCATATATGTTGGATTTATCAAAATGCATCCCCATCGTAATTCAGGGAGCACCTGTATTACACACTTCCAGTGTTGTTGCCAATTTAGTTGGCAAAGGTGAGCGTCACAAAGAAGGGCTGAGGGCTTTTGTTGATGAGGTTGATGTCACAAATTTCAAGTATTTCGACTGCTCACTCCATAACACTGTTTTCTACTGATCTTCAATTTCTTGCTTTCCTTCCTACCTTTCTTCTTCTGAAAAAGACCACATCTGATCAAGCTTATTCGAGCAGTAGAACGGTTACCGTGGCTCCCCAGCTGAAGCTGCAAGATGCTGCTGTTGCTCAGCTCTAAGGAGATTCATTTTGAAATATCGCCTCATGTTTGTGAGCACCATAAATAAAGGGCTCATCAGTGTAAGGAAAGGCGAAGACACACAATAATACATCACAACAGTGTAAAGCAAACACACGAACACAAGAAATACAATTTCTTCATTTGTGGAAATTGTAATGAATGCGCAGTCTCGGAAGAGTAAAGTGTTATCCCTCCATTCAGGTAATTCCCTAATAACAAAATAAGTTATCATTCTTTAAAATCTCATAAATGTGACAGTCAAAGTATTATGAGCAGTTAAACACCTCCATTAAAAGACTCATTCTAGCCCAATATCATCTGCCAGATAACTCCTCAAAATCATCGCATACGACCAGACTTAAGATTCCTTACAAGATAACTTGCGTTGTTTGTATTGTGTTAATGAGATGTGTTTAGACACAATTCGTGACTTGGTTTCCACATGCAGACGCATTAGACCTCCATTACAAGACTGGATCACCATAGTTTCAAAGGATACTCCCTCAGTTGGTCTTTGATGGAGCGCACTGCTGGTCCAAAATTTCCTAGTCTCTCATAGGAGACCCCACTTGGGTCGGAGTCTTGTGCATATGACCTAATGGTCTAATAGATGGTCCCAAAACTTCCTATGAGTTCACATTGGTGCCTATTGGTGACTAAGAAGACCATTTGTAGCTCTAAGTGAACACTTTGACCCTCCTAGCACATTAAAAAAGAAAAAGTTCCTCTGTTGTCCTCTGTAATTGATGCCTGGGGTTTCTCACCATATTAAAAATGCCCATCAGGCATACTCATGGTGTATTTCCATATTTGGAAGTAGTGGTCCTTGCACCCTCTACCTACTGGCTGTAGTCCAGTACCAGTACATTATCCGCTATGCCACCACATTCACTCATTCACTATGTGATGATTGGCAATTATATGGTCTCCATTAGGAGAATGGGACGACCTGACTGGGATTACTATAAAAAAAAAAAACAGGAAGGCTCCTAATTCCACAATTCCACGAGTCTCTAAGTCACTTCAACATAAACTATTTCCAGTAAGGTCGCAATGCCAAGATCCAGTTCAGTAGTGTAGTCTTTGCTCCAGAGGAAGGCTGTCCATCAGACACTTAAGCTGCTCCTCTCCGAGTTTGATCCGGTCTTCGAGCTTCCGCTGCTCAATGATGAGCGCTGACTTCATCTTCACAAAGTGCTGGTAGTCTGCGAGGTGCTCCTCACTCAGATAGCCAGCCAGGATCTCGTAAACCAGACGTTCCCGGCGGTCCAGGTTCTCCTTTAACTCTTTGGCGTCTTCATGCTGCCGAGTCAGGAGCTTCCGTTTCTCTGTTAGAGTGTTCTGTGTGCAGAGGAAATCAGACATTGCCAATCAACTGAAGCCTATGTATTATTCAGAACAGACTTGCCTATGATGCTGCATCAGCAGAAGGAAGAGGTGGCACCAGACAACCTTTAAATTGGGAGTGTAACGATATACTCTGCTCACGGTTCGGTTCATGATACTGAGTTCCCGACTTAAGATTTCAGGATCTCAGGAGTGAAAAGAATGCAAAAACAGTGCGTAATTGTGCACAATCAAACTTTTCTTGAGTAAGTTTTTAACCAACAAGAAAACTTATTGTTATAAATATGTTGTGTTAAAAATGAATTATGAGAAAAAGCAGTTTTAAATTTTACACTGCTCACAAAAACGAGGGGATAGTTCTAAATAAATATGAAGAGGATCCTATAAGAACTGCACAACAATCTGATCCTGTTCATGACCCTTCACCGTCAGTGTGTTTTGGAACTCTTGGGTGACCATACACCCTACTGAACAGTCAATGTGGGGGCACTCTGGTCCGGTCTGACATGTTTCTGTACACCCCCATGAATACATCACTTCCTACTCAATCACCATCAGTAAGTTTGCATCTCGTTCGCGAAATCTTCGACTTTTTTATTTGCTTTGCTGATGATTTGACGTTTGAGCTTTTTGATCAACTCAAAAGCTTCTTTTTTTTTAAAAAAACGCTTCATATTCGTTTTTAATTATCCCCTCATTTTTGTGAGCAGTGTATATAATGCGCTATTGTAACTTCACCATATCTTAAATGACCAAGCGAAGAGTCATTTTTTTTTATTTCTAAAGAGTAACTGTTTTTAAACAGTCTTACATCTGTCGCAAATAAAAGACAAAGGGTTTTAAATTGTACTACAGCAAAAAAAAGTGCTACTATAACAGTTTCACCAAGTTAAAATAAACACGAATGCTACATCCGCACACTGGTGTAACGAACAGAACGTATGTGACATTGAATATCGTCACGATGCCACTTTATATGCTTTGTAGCCTTCATACCTTCTCCTCGGCTGAAATGCCGTCCTCCAGATTGTTGAGGGCATTCTCCACACGTGCCAGCCTTCCTGATAGTGATAGCAGCAGACTAACCACTTTGTCCAGGTCACCCACAAACATTCGGAACTTGTCCAGCTCATTGGGTTTGCAAATGGCCTGCACGGTGGCTTCCACCTCTTCACCCAGCGCGTTATTGTCCTGCATGTCCTCTTGAAGACTCTCTCTGGCCTCACGCAGCACCTGCAGCTTCCTGCTCAGACTGTCTATCAGCTCTTGCTGGAGGGACATAAACAGAGACATCGAGTTAACATTCTAAAGCCTTCCTAAAACTTCCCAGGTGCCTCAAATGTTTCAATGATTCATTCATTTTGATTTTTTTTCCGCACACTAATGCAATTGATCCCATTTTGCTAGACTCTGAAGTGATCATTGGTCAAATCCCAAATTCTCTTCTGCTCATTATGAGGAAAGTCTTTGGCCGCCGTTAGATTTGTTGCTTTAAGAAAGGTAGAATGTCCATATATAACATATGGTCAACCCAAAAGATCAAACTTGCATTGATTATTCCATAATCCTCTTTTCCACTGATCTGCATTTGGGTCTCTGAGAGCTTTAGCACATCTCTGGCTCCTCTAAAAAAGTGGTTTCTCCATTTGCTCATGTATCGCTGAATGCGTGAGTCTTGACTCGTACACTACACACAAGAATACACTCTTGACTTTACTGAAGACTAAACAGTAGAAGCCTTGTAATTCTAGGGAATGAAGCCTCGACCTGATGGTCAGTCAATGTTCCTCCATCCAGTACCAAAACCAGAGTCACTGCAACACATATGACGTACAACAAATCACTAGTAGATCACCTGGAAAGCTCCCCAAATCTTGTGCTTGGTTTCCTATGAATGTTTTCGGGTTCTGTTTCCCCTCTAGAAAACCGGTTTTTCTAGCCTTCCAAAAGGACCATTAGTGATCAAACATCTTCAGACTATAGTAGGTTTAACTTGACATTGTTCCCTCAAACGAACGGGGGGTTGCATTCCAATAAAGAGACTTTTTTACTGTTGTTTTACTGTTTACCATCGCTAAAACACCGTTATAGCTAATCTTCTGGTGACCTAAGACGTAAACATGATCACTATGTAGAACATTATGGAACTTACATGGTGCACTATAAGGCCAAGGGAACACAATTTGACATTCAAAACAAGATGACGGATAATGTTTGGGATCAATGTTGTATTGTTTACAATAAATATCGTACAGCAGTTAAATGGGGTCAGTTAATACAGAATCAAATAAACCCCAAATCCCATTTTCCGCCGCAGTTGGCACATTTACTGTGGTTTTTGCTTGTGTATGAAGTTGCTGCACCTTTTTGTTGGACAGATTATTGTCGAATTCGTCTTCCGAGTCCTGCTCCTTCATCAGTTCCTGCATGTCCTTCATCTTAATGAGAAGCTCAGCTTTAGGAGCAGACGTGCTGTAGTACGAGGAGCTTGTTACCAGCGAGGCAGCCAATGTGTCATCCAGTCTAACAAATCAGACAGCCAGACTGAGTGTGAGAACAACAGCAACAGCAACAACAACAACATGTTTACATCATTAAGATTTTCACGCCTCCCCAATCCACCAAGCGAGCTAAAATACATTTTAAACCCGTCTGCCACACATAGAATGGTCCTAATTACACACGCACTGAATTGTGGGAATAAATATACCGTGTATTTACAGTCTTGTTTGTTGGTTTTTAAACGATTAGACCTTAAAATTCAGCTTTTGTAAGGAACGTCCTAAAACATTTGTTTACACCAAAGAAGAAAAACATTAAAAAAAAACATGCAATATGGAACGGACGTGCAAAAGTTGCTTAAGAAATAGGTCGTGCTTAACTAATGAGCGTGCATGTGCTCAAACTACGGCTCATACACTGTTACACCGGCAGATGGCAGTGTTGTAAAAGCTTCTTCAAAGGAAACGATCGGCCTCCGCAAGATAATACGGTTTTACTACTATATTGGCTCCAGTGGGGGTCATTAGGGCCACTTCACTGGAGCACGTGCCCCCGTAAAGTGCTGCTTGTGCACGGCACTAAAAATTCAGTTTTATACTGAATTGCTGAGCAGAATTACAAGACATGCCACGCAAATTCACCACAGGCACTACATTTCCCATAATGCCCCAGCATCTTCCAAATTCCTTTCAGTAGAAACGGTTTTTAAAGCACAGCCACAAACATAGACAAGAAATTCAGCCCCGCTGATAGCAAAGTAATGATAGTTCATACCTCTACCCATACCTCACTCCAACTATGAATGTTTTGATGTTACGGGTCACTTGAGAGATAACAAAAGCATGGTGGCAGCTTCAGCCAGTGAAGAAGATCATCTGATTCAATGATCAGAGTTGAAAATCATTCAACTTAGTTAGTTAGCGAATGTTAAAAGCTGTCCCAGTACAGGGTACGAGCCATAACGTTTTATCGTTTGGAAAAACGTATTCACAACAAACCTGTTCCCATTCCAAGTAACGTTTACCATATTAAACACTGCACCGCTGTCTTATCGCTCAGGCTACAGGTGCGTTCAAATTTGCCAAACATAAGAAACTATTTTTTTTTCTTTTGTGAAAAACCCTGGAGGGCTGGAAGCAGGGTGGGACCAAAATGGAATGTTTTCAGGACATCGTTCAAATACCGATATGGCTGATTTACCGCTTCGGCTCTGCTAAAATGTACTGCTTCTTTGCAGATCTCCGATTTCAGAATTTGGACACAATAACGGCATATTGGACTTTTATTTATATTTTGTATCAGCAGGAAATGTATTAAAGCAGCAACTTTTTAAAATAAGATATTGGTGTTTATTGTCGTCATTGCACAAAATACTATCGAGCTAAATATAAAGCCTACGTAAGTGCTATTTGTTATTTGTTGCAGCCCTGCTGAATACATGAGACTTGACCTTACTAAAGACTAAACAGTAGAAGCCTTGCAATAGGACATGAAGCCTCGACCTGATAGTCAGTCAATGTTCCTCCATCCAGTACCAAAACCACTGAGCCACTGCTGCCCATATAACTCACAACAAATCCCTAGTAGATCACCTGGAAAGCTTCCCAAATCTTGTGCTTCGTTTCGCAATAATGTTTAAAGTTCCATTAACAAATAAAATATTTTGTTCCCTACATAGGATGCGGTCATTTTAATTAATAATTATTAAATGATATATAATATGTAATTTCATCACAGGTACCAAACTTTACACAGTATCAGTGATTCCCACAGGATAAAAGTGTACAGTCTGAGCCACAAAGTCATCATCACATCACTGTAGTGGCTTCGTGGTTAAGGTACTGGACCATCGACCGGAAGATCCAGGGTTCAAATTCCAAGCTGGACGTTTAACCCACAATTGGTTGGATTGTAAGATTGCATCAGTTGTAAGCCGCTCTCGATAAAAGAGTCGGCTAAACGTTAATCACGCAGCGTCTGTGCCTAAAACCCACGAAAGATTTATAGCGCGAGATTCTGAAAGCCCTCTGGACGCCAACTCACCTCTCCTTTATGATTTTAGGAGACGCCTGTTTTGAGGCAGATTTCCTCCTTTGCTGTACACCCTCAAAAATCTGCCCTCCCTCAGGATAGATCCCTTCCATCAGGTCCATAGTGGTCTTCATCTTACTCTGATCCAAGATATCCACCAAACTCTTATCTTTTCCCATGATGTCTCGGGCTAGTTCTTCTCTTTTCTCATCTTCCTCTGACTGACTAGCCGGATCAGCGCTCAAAAGCACCGTCTCTCCGTCGGCCATGCTTCCTGCAGCCTGGTTATCTGAGGAACTGGAGTGGGTGCAGTCATGGGAAGGCGGGTGAGGCTGGTCTGGGGATGATGGTAGACTAAGCTGGTGGATCTTATGAGCGTCTCCAGGTGCCTCGCTGTGTTCTAGATAATTGTTGCTTTCTGTTTCGCAGTTGGAAACTTTTTTTTCAGCGCAGCTCGATTCCGAGATGTTCTTCATCAGGTCACTGCATTGGGAGACAGAGCCCGTATTAGCCATAACAACGCTACTATATAAATATATGTTCTATAATAATAGCTTTTAAACCTTCTTACAGACTAAACAACAGTCCGTTTTAGAAAAATAAGCCTTGCTGAATAAAAACATGATTAAACTGAACTATTTGTTTGGACTTGTATACTTTGGTAAGATAAACTAGTGATCTCAGCTCAAAGTCTGGCAACATAAAAACTTGACTAAATTAATCCTGAGTGTTTGGGTTATGATTGTGCTATTTTTATTTAACGAGTCATTGTGCGATACTACAACCAAAGCACCCAAAATGTTTGAATCTGTTGGTAGCAAGATTGTGTGCTTCTTTATTCTTCATTCTTAAAACCAGCACAAATAATGATTCTGCAGCATAATTCAAACTGAGGGTGACCATACAGTCCGATCACAAACCTAAGACCAACGCATATCGCATAGACCGCTAACAGAGTTCCACGTTCGAGTGTGAGCGCTCCACTGGCCAAACTGGCAAGGCGTAGGAGTTTGCCACCTGCTGGTGAAAATAAGCACTCACTGGCACTTTCTATGAACATTCTAGGTAGTCACCTTTGAAAATCTCCCAAGTTCTACGTCACTGGTTCACAACATGCTTATGAAAGCATAAGAAAATATGTTTAAAACATTATGATGAAAAATTGATGACGATAAGGCAATGAATGAATGAAAAAAATGCATGTCCCTTGCATTAATTCCACTGAAAAGATGTTTGTTTGTTTGATTGATTTTAAAAAAAGAAGACACACACACATATATATATATGTACCGTGTATATTCTTATGTACAAAAGGTAAGGGATCTCAGGTGAAGACACTGGGAGGTTTTGGGAGGTCCCACAGCGAAAAGAACAGTTTGTGAAGCAGGATAAGGCTCTTTTTAGTGGGAGTGACTGGGGTGTGGGAGATCTTCCACCAGTATTGACAAATACGGCATCTGGTTTTGCGTTTTCATTGCTGGAAGGAAGCAGTTGCTCAGATTCTTTAAAATGAAATAAATTAGGGTATTAAATTAGTGGATGAGATGCCTCTACCCCTGCTTAATTTCAGCTCACCAGATAATATTGAGATGCATGGAAAACATTTACAGTGCCAGCTTTGATGGACAGTTAAGAGCCTAACCTGCTACTGCGAACGTCTTCTGGTCGTTGCTTGTTCTCAAGATGCCAGTTTTCCACAGATTTCTCTGCCCACTGAGTTCTTTTCTAAAATGGCGAACAAAAAATATTGCTTAAAATGCAGTTCCCACACAATCCGAATTACGTTAGTCCTAATTTTAACGGTTGGCGATATTTAACTGAAAGGTCATTGCCAATGATCATATCAGCCTGGGGATGCCCCAGTATCCCAAACAATCTTTATTCACTCAGCATAAACTGCTTTACGAGATCAACAGGATATCCTGGAGTGAACCCATGTAGGACATTATGGCTTGAAAGCAGAACCATATAAGTCAACACACTGGAAGTAGTTAAGAGCACATTTATAACCTAAAAAAAAGCCTTACTTCTCCATGGAAGTCTGTTGATGGTGAGGATCTTGACCTTTCATGGATGCACGCTGAGCTGTTGTGTTCCACTACCCCTCCATCCAGGATGTTTTCTGCAGAGTGATACCTGCCAGTTGTTCTTCCTCCTGATGACCTTCTCTTCGAGTTCCATGTTGCCTGGTACTCTGCAAAAGTTCCCAGTCGCTGCTGCTCCTCAGGACTGATTTTCTTTTGCTTGGAAGTGCTATCATTTTGACCTACAGGTGAGATAAGCTTGTGTTTGGCTTCACTGAAGTTGTCACTGGGCAGCTTCTTCAGGGTCGGTCTGGAGAAGGTTGGTCTAAAATCTCCTTCAAAGAACTTGCATCTCTCTACAAAGGAGCCAAGAGTTGTGCAAGCTGCTTGGGCTGAGGCTATTCCTTCTACACCCACCTCATTGATCTTGTCAGGTTCTGAGAAAGAGTGTACTCTCTTGTCCATGGGAAAAGGTTTCCGGCTTACTAAACGAGAAACGTTACCATTCACGGAATCTGATTTAGTGCATGGCTGGTTTTCATTTCCAGGAAGCTCCAGATCTTTCCTTTTAAATGATGTTGCTTGTAGAACTCTTGCTTGGGCCTCCTTCAGATGGTCCTTGTAGGTGCTTGTAAATGAGCCATCTGATGAGGATGTCCATGTCTCTGTGGACTTCCACGTCCCCAAATCTGCGTCAGTTTCTCCAGGGCAATTCAAGGCGGCAGCACTCCGACTCTTCTGCAGCTGGGCTCTCTTTTCTTGGATCTCATTACGTAAAGTGGTGGCGTATCGATCGCTTCGTCTTCCTGGTTTGCCACCTGGAGGATCAAGTGGTTCATGCAGTGGGTTTGCTTTTGCAGAGACCAAAGCACTGTCAGCCAAAACCTTACTCTCCTGAGCAAGAGAGTGTAATAATGGAGTCTTATGCGGGCAGATCTTAGGTTCAGTCCTGGCAAGCCAAGGATCCTTTGGCGCCGTGGTTGAAAGGGTTGGCTGCCCTGTCTGAGGGACGCTGAGATGATTCTCGGCACTTCCAGCAACTTTCCTCCATGGATTTTCCTTCTCTTGCTCCTGAGAATTGGACTTTACCATTGGAGAATGTTGAAAGCTATTGTGTGACGCTGGACGACCAGCTTTATGTTTGTACTCATTTTGACTTTTGCTCTCAGAAGCCTGTGAGTAAGGTAGGGCATATTTAGAATTCTTGGTCTTCTGGGCATTGATTGAGTTCCATTCAGGGGACCCATGATTCATTCGACCTTCTGTCCTCCATTCATTATCGCCTATTCCCACTGACATTTCCTGTGTGGGCTGCTGGGCAGTGATGCAGTAGTAGCGGACATGTGCTATTCCCTCAGAGCTTTTGTCTGAAACCGCGCTGACCAACGATGGAGTTGAACTTGTTATCTGATTCGGCAAACCCACATTGGCAGGAAGATTCTGCAAGCTGCGGTAAGAGCTGCCGACCCTCTGCATCTTGGGTGCATATGTGGTTTTGGGATGAAGGTAAAAGGGGCTCTCGTCACTATGTTGTCGCTGATGTACAGGCTGATAGGCAAACAGATTTGGGCCTTGCCTTACATCAGTGCTTGATAAAGAATACAGTTGTTTTTGGTTTATTTGAACCTCATTCGGGTTATGATCCTCAGCCGTGAGGCATGCATGTCGAAAATCTTTCCTTGAGCGTGTGTTGTAGCTGCGTTGTGATTCAGGTCCTCTTTCAGCAACATAGTAGTCAACTAAACCTATGTCTGTAACCCTCCTGTGGCATTTCTGGTGCGATTGTCCAGGGGATCCTTGTGAGTAAGGGGCCATTCCTTTCTCATGCACTTTAGTTGCTGTGAAACTGTCACTGCGTATGGGTGGAGCAGGTGGGGGTACCGAGTGACCGGCTGAAACCTTCTCTGGAACATGCAACACAGGGTTAAGAGTCAGCTTCCCAGAGGACGCAAGTCTACAGCCAGCTTGTTCCGCGATCTCTGGGCATAGACGACCTCCATTACCAGGAATCTGTAGGTACTTGTTGGGTTCATTGTGAAATCCCTGATAAAACATACTTTCAGTAGAGGCCACACCCCTGAACACATGCTGCTCAGATGTGCCGGAGGAAAAAGAGCCATACGGAGAGTCATGTTTGAAGACACCCCTTACAGTGGCAGGGTGCTCTGCTGTTCTGCTGTGTGGTTTGTTAGTGGAGCGCTCTAGAATTTCCATGTTTCGCAGTGAACTCAGCTGGCACGACGAAGTGTGCAGATTAGCCTGGCTCCAACAGCCGCCAAAATCGTTTGAGGAGGAGCTGAGAAGAAGAGAGCAAAATCATGACTTTGGAAGCTAAAAACGGTTGTGATGTTACCACAAGGAGGCACTATCCTTCAGTGTTGGATACTGCTCACAAAAATTAGAGGATCCTTTTTGTGAGCAGTATAGCTCTAAAGCGCTGTATGACAAACACAAATGAAATGTCCATCACCTCACCTTGTATCACCTTTGATCTGCCAGACGGGTTTAGCTGCAGCAGCAGCAGCCTCACTCTCGGGTGCCTCCGGGGAATTGGCTGAAACTTTTGAAGAATGCCACGAACGAGGTCTGCATAAGGGTTCATTCCTTCTAAAAAGGATTAAGAGAACTATCAAGAACACTTCCAGGGAAGCCCAGGCGTCAGCATGGCTACGTGTTCTATATGGAGAAGCATTTACAATGTTTTACTTGTACAGTAGACATTTTGCTAGGTATGTTTCACATTTTATACCTAAACAGGCCCAAAAGAGGACTGGTACCTATGCCCAGAAGACATGGGGCTCAGTCACAGGGGTGACCGAGACCAGGACAGGATGCCAGTCCCATTGCAGTTTTAGGTACAAGGACTGTGTATGTACACTCAGTAGAGTTTCAGGGGACTAACCCTTTTTTTTGTTTGAAAACTCATACAAGAAAAGGTGCATGGTTTACTATTTAGAACTGACAAAGGAATGTCTTTTATGAAATGCGAAAAAAACAAAATTTATACCAAACTCTGTATCGTGAATCACATCACTAGGCAACGAAGAGGTGCTGGTTCGTTTAAAACTGACGTATGGGACAGCAACAGCTACACTCGATAGTAAAGCCCTCTTCATTTCAGATGTACCTGATTATACTGGCATCCAAAATGTGGAAAAAAGCTATATAAATACTAAAATAAAGATGATTTGTGGCATCATACCCTTTGACCTGATTCTTCCTGAGGCATGCAAGACAAACAAAATATTATTACAAAGAATCATCAAACGAGCCTTTTTGCAGTTCACTCACCTCTTCAGTCGAGCACTATTACCAGTAAATAATACCAGGCACTACTTTGATGAGAACTAAGCATAATCCCTGCTTACACATAAGCACATCTATGGCCAAGCCAGGACCTGGCAGTATAGACTGTGGAGTGCAGAGGGATGGGACAGTACACAATACAACGACACATTCCTGTGAATCACGCAAACTGGGATTCATGGAAGAGCTGGAGGAGCTAGCTAATACACGATACCTCATAGAACTTCGCAAAATCTTTGTTAGAAAGCTCCTGGCCACATGGATGTCACTTTCCGCAGGCATTGTTTGTGTTACAATATCCACCATCTCATCCTCCTGTTCAGAACATCAAGACGCAAATCTTTAAAACAAAAGGGGGACCAATCTTAAAAACGGTTTGGTCACCATTGTTGAGAATATTACGACGCTACTGCACAGAGTAAAGCAACAAGGGGATCACAGACACACAAGACTCACTACACTAGTTAATGATAATTTCCTGAATTTAAGCTTAATTTGAAAGCTTACTTAACGTAGACTGTGGTTGCTTCTTAATACTGGCAAACAATGGGTGTGACTATAAAGTATGTGGTAAATAACAAAGTCCAAAGACCGAAACAAACCAAACATGTAGTCTTTACCAAAACACTGCATGGTAATTAATATTCTTACTTTTTCACCAGTTCCAAGATGGTTCAGCACAGAGTTTGCGTTGTGTCCAGTCAGTGCATTCCTCTGGCTCTTGAAAAGAGGTGCATAACAGAGAGCCGTAGGGCCAGAAATCCTGAAGTATTTATGCATGAACCTCCTACCATCCAGGACAATAACACAAGACAAATGTATCTCGCCTGACCAATAGACAATCAACCCCCAACTAATACTCTCCCACACACACACAAAAAAAGCTCCACCCAGAAACTACGCCCCTTTGCCATACACAAACTTTGAGTGGGTGGCTGACGGTCGGTGTGTCCCCGAGTCAATAAGAGACCTTCTTGGAGGGATTAAAGAGGTTTAGCTGCTGATCCAGAAGGTGTTCAGTCATAAGCATGGCCATAATCCGTCTCTCTGATTGGCTAATGGCTCATAAACTATAAAATGGTGCTACAGAAGTGGGTTACAGACTGTGGCAATAATGAATTGTAACCATTCATTTTAACTCGTCTACGCCATAATCCAAATACTTACATTTAAAGTCAGTATGAGCTATCATCTGTAGACTGACTGGACAAACTGAGAAGGCTAATGGCACATTGGGGCACTCCTGGTCCACCTGCACAACACCTTTAGGACTCTCAACAGAAGCTTCTGTTCTATTTAAGTTTCAGGCGCCCAGTTTGAAAGAAATATATGGCCACCTCTGAGGGCGACACTGATCAGAATTTACAGAGCGCTCCACTGTGTTCTCGGGCAGGATTTCATGCATCCTGTCACCAGTAAGCCTGGTCGTGATTAGGGAAGCACTTTCTTTTGTCTGTCGCCTTTCTGACGCCATTCAGCAACTCATCCAGGCTTACGCCTGACCTATAACCCACAGACAGACTGCTTGGGCTGCCAGATATTTGAGAGGTGACTCAGTCTGTAAGGAATTATTTATGGGAAAAAAATGGAATAGGGATACGGATTCAACGTTTTAACAGCTAGGACACAAAGCAACGATCCTCCAAACACACACACACACACACACAGCACTTTCAGTCACCTGTTTTCTGTAATAACTGATCAAATACCTGCTGAGATGAACGAACTGGAGAGGTGTTCCCCTAGAACGACTGCAGTAAAGCGTGTACAGAGTTACTGCAGTGCCTGTACTGGATTACTGAGTCCCAAAAAAAGCCCTGGCAAAACAATGAACTCACACAGCAGGGCCAATCCTATGAGCCCGATGCACTCACCTAGGCAATGGCACCGACCATTCCACTAATACAAGGGGGTGTAAAACATGGCATTCCTGTTACGGTTAATCTGCTGTAAAGTCCTTAAATACAGACAAATGCAGATCACACGCATTCCGCATAACATGCAGAGAAAACACACGTGGACAACGTTACACTACATCCATTCTACTCTGTGTGTTCAGACATTTCAGATCCTCCCTTTAAAGTTCAGCCATGCAGAACTCAGAGTTAAGGCCTGAGCAGGCAAGCCTTTTTTTTATTCCCAAACTAAAATGAGGAGTTCCGCTCCAAAGCTTGGCCATGATAGGGTCTGAACTCACAACCTTCCCTTTTAGTAGCACTGGGCCATTCTCACCAACAAGGTGGACTAAAGACTTACCGTTTCAATCCCAACCTCAGAGTCTTAAAGGAGCTCTTCACCAGGCTAACCGCCTCCTGTCTGAAGCCACTCAGAGGACACGAGTTAATGCTGACAATCTCATCGCCAATTTGGAGATTAGCATACGCTGCTCGACTTCCCTCCTCTACCTAGAAACACACACACAATTTTGCTTGTGCCCATTATAATATTTTATTAAACATTTGTTTAAAAACAACAGTTTTTTTTCTGCCCAGGGTCACGGGGTGCACCAGAAGTCCATTCTGGACGTGAAAACGGTCATGGTCAGAGCACTGATCTGCTGGAAACAACAGATAAGCTTTTGTGGTCACGTTTCTGGCATTTCCCCTTTCCTTCGATCAACTCGAAGACTAGATTTTAGACTCATTCTTTAACTCCAGTGGCCATATTTGAACAAACAGAGCTACTCACTGAGTGATGCGTTTCTGGAAGCTTTGGTCAGCACTGATACCGCCGCTTTATTTAACTTCGCCACAGTGATGATAACAAACCAGTAACTATTACACGACACGCTGTTCTCCAACAATTCACATAAACAGATACGCCTGCCCACGTTGGTGGATTTTCTCTACCACATATGCTTTGAAACATTATTGAACATCGGTAATGGATGTAAAGCGGCCAAATCTAAGCCAAAAGTTACTGCTCAAAAAACATTATTGTGATATTCATCATTTTCTTATTAATGTGACCTTTATACACTAGTCTGAACAGGTCACGTTCTTGAACTGACTCAACATCGAGCCACCCCAGTACACCCCCTCAGATGTTAACAACTGAACTGGAGCGTACAGTTAGAAATGCTAAACAGAAGCCGGTGTTTACTTTACTGAGCAGTAAATGGAGTCATGTAGGCCACTTCCGTGACGAGATGTCTAGATGCTAAACTTTAGGAATTAAGAAGCGACGCTTAACCATTTATGCATTTGACTTTCTTAAGGTTTTGCAAAGCAGGACACTAAAATATCACTAAAGAAATGGCAGGCACATTTATCATTGCTAAGTCCTCAGTTTTTTGGACAATTTTTTTGTTTGGAGTTTGCAAATCTGTTTGTCATATTTACATTTAAGGCATTTAGCAGACGCCCCTTTATCCAGAGCGACTTACAACTGACAGTATTATGTTTCACGTAATGGTGGGTTAAGGGCCTTGCTTAAGGACCCAACCGTGGCAGCTTGGCAGAGTTGGGATTTAAACCCTAGACCATCAGGTCCATCATGACCACCAGGTCCAGGACCTTAACCGCTAGGCTACTGCAGTCCCTTGTGGGATTCATGCCTGGCTACATCGAGCTTCCCCAAGGACACAACAAGTACAGAAATCCCATCAGACATGTATAAGTCTGATTCACACTGCCACAAAAGAATCAAATCGGGAAAACAATTGGACTTGAGCTGCTTTTAAGTGACACTTAACAGGCAGCCAATATAATCAGACCAGGGTAATACATTCTAAACAACATATCATTTTAACTTTAGATTCAAAGCCTTATTGAATCAAACTGGCTTCTTTAGGGAGACATATTGCACACTTTGTTTGTTTTGTTGAAGGTGAACAACTACGTCCCCTTACATTAACCTTGTACCACCCGGGCACAGGTTTGGAAGCCTATCAGCTCCCATCATCGGGTTGTTATATTCCTTCCTTTGAGAGACAAAAGAGAAGAAACCTGAGTGTGGGTTAAAAATTCAAGAGGTTGAAACACTAGACTGTGCAAAGACCAGTGTTTCACAAAGCATGAGCTCCTGAGAAGAAAGAGCTAGAGCCTTAGGTACCGTTTTGATGGTCAGCCATGTTAAAGCTAATCATATGAAGAGCTGCTGTCATGAAGATCTGAATTAAGGAGGCGATTGTGGTCTTCAAGAAAGGACTGGATTTGAGCCACGTGACTGGATTTCTGTTATGCTCTACCCATTACAGAACTGACAAACTATACTGCTCACAAAAACAGTACATATTTCTAAATGAAATATCCCCGAACTAAATATCCCCCAGTATTTTTGAGTGGTGTAGAAAAAGGCCTAGCTTGGACAGAGGAAGCATTAGTTTGGATAGAAGAAGCCCCAGCCTGAACAGAACGTCCCAACTTTTACATGATGAGCTTTTGCTTAGTTTAAAGAGGTCTTAAACCGAATTAGCTCTAGCGTGGCCAGAACCCTAAACTTTGGCAGAACAGACAGGAGCTCCTTAGAAATCTTAGCAAATATGCTTGGAATGTTAATTACAAGCACTATGTTTATTTATTTTGCATCAATGATATCACGAGTCAAATGCAGGTAAACCAGAACAGCCTTCCCAATGTGTACTATTTACACAAGCGCATCATCGCTCACGTCAGTGTTTGATAAACTCTTCATTAAGTACATGTACAAACAAACGTCCATGACCTCTGAATACACTGCAGTGTCCTGAAATGAAAGTATTAAAAGCACAAGGGTGTGAAAGTTGTATTTGAGAGCTTAGAATCACACACCTTTGCATCTTTTCCTTGCAACCAAGCATTAGTTACCAACCTTGGTAATCAGCAGGGGTTCTTGGTATTCCAGGCCTCCTCTCAGGGTAAAACCCCAAGGAGCTCCTCCAGTAAGAAAAACATCCACCTGCTCCAACGTCTTCTGAGCAAATCCGTTCTGCCCCTCTATGGACTTCCATGTACACCCATTAAGCATCTTCGGGTATCCAAATGGTGGAGGAGCATATCCATCTTCCATAAGGTTAAAACTGAGGAGCGTTTCTTTTACACCCGAGTCAGTCCTGATCTACGTTCGGAGCAGATCGTGTAAACGTTACAAAACTGGTGCAGATGATCACATGTTCCTACTACATCCATTTCAAAGCAGATATGGAAGAGGTTCTGAAGATTCGCACTTCAGGATTTTGTTTGGCAACCGGTCACATTACAGACTCCCAGTTTAAAGATGGTCTCAAGGTGCCAGGCACTTCTAGGAGTATTCTGAAACATCCAAGTATCAGACCAGAAGACCAGCTGTTCTTACTGCAACAGTTTCAGAAGATATGGAAACGTTGAGAAGATACTCCCACGACATTGCAGAAACTCAGCAAAAAAAAAATTTCTACGGTTTACTTCATGTTGTTAATCACAGATATTAAGCTTTGCGCGCTATGGTGGACTCAGACCCAGTTTCACACCCTATGACCAAGGTTTGTACTGCGTTAGTTGAGGAGGATTAGAAGACCGCTATGTTGTAGCCACTCCTCCAAAATAAAAAAAAGGTTTTCTTCTTGTTCTTGTCCATGGAGGTCCAGTTTATAAATATTCCTCGTGTGGCATATTTTATACTTATAGACACGCCAGTTTCAGACAAGACGACCAGGTGTGACTACTACATCAGTTTGGGATTGTGGATTGAGGTTATTTATTAATATATTTATCCTGTCATGTTGGAGCCACTCTTCAAACATGTCTTGTTACGGGTACTGTTTGTGTTTACCCAAGCAAACACGGGGTTTAGAGTACTTTAGCGTTTTAAAGTACCTTGAGAATCCCAACCCGACACCTTCAAGCATGGGCACCTGTCCCATCGTTATCTTTAAAGGCTGTATCAAACGAGTCCAGTGCCAATATAATCCATCCTCCGGAATGAATATGAATAAAAAAATGAAATAGTTGGTATTCCAAAGCTGAAACTCCGAGACTCCAAGAACTTCAGTTTCTCATGAAGATCTCAAGTGAGGCGAGAAGAGCCGCAGAGCAGCATAGCGATCTTACGCGCCCTCTGCTGACCAATTATAGTTACTACGCCGTGAGCTTAAATGGGTCAACACAACAAACTCCCAAATATCAGCACAATGGTTTGGTTAATGGGGCACGTGTAATGCATTCGGATTGTGTAATGTATTTGAATGTCAGTGCACAGTTTGTACCCCCAGCTGTACGTAATATTTCATTTGTACATGGCGTGCAAACTAACAACATTAGGACACTGAGTACATTCGAATGATTTACGAGAAGTAAGATTTAAAAACACACTGCTCACAAAAATAGGGGACATTTCATTGTGACGTATATTTAGGTAACATGATAGTAAGTTGAGGTGAACCTGCTCACCAATAGTAACTATATAAGGAACCAAATAAGACAGAAATTCATTTTGGCCTTCCCATAGTCCAAGTGTGTGTGTGTGTGTGTGTGTGTGTGTGTGTGTGTGTGTGTGTGTGTGTGTGTGTGTGTGTGTGTGTGTGT
>JAUZST010002178.1:0-18302 GCA_034779995.1 Parotocinclus haroldoi | reverse complement strand
AACTTATTATTATTTTTGTACTTAACTATTGTAAGTCGCTTTGGACAAAAGCGTCTGCCTAATGTAATGTAATGTAATGTAATGTAATGTAACGTAAAAGTGACTAGATGGAAGCCACATAAAAACTTTCCTGAAAAACGGAAAGCACCTAGATTTTCTCAAAACTGTTAGAATCAAACTTTGTGGTGTGCTAAAACACCATTTGGTTCTTGGTTACCACACTTACCAAGGACTTTATCTGCTGATTACTTCATTTGGTAGAGTGTCTTGAAAGAACGTTTTGGGGGAATGTCACAGTGGTGCACATGGGTAGCGCGGTAGCTCCCGGAAATCCCCGGTACAATTCTGGCCTTGTGCAGATGTGAAGTTTGCATGTTCCGCGTGTGCGTGTGCGTGTGTTTACTCCAGGTACTCCGGTTTCCTCTGTAATTGCATGTTAGGCTAATTGGCTGCTCTAAATTGACCCAGTATGATTGTGAATGAGTAGTACAGTGTAACCTTGCATCTGTCGTCAATAGCTGCTGATGCGGATTACTGTGCGATTCTGTAACCTTCTAAGAAAGCATTCTACACAAGAATGAAAGTGATGAGGGAAAGTGGAGAGAATGTGGTGTACTATTTCTAACACGTACTGCAGTCAGGGCTGTGTTAGCAACAGTGGTGAGAAGAGAGGCCCTAAATCAAATCAGACTCCACTTAAAACACCTGAAAGATTGGTGCCTGCCCTGAAAGTAATTACAATTGTCATTAACCCATAATGGAGACTTTTGGAGTCTGTCGGTGCCATTAGTAGTGATCATGTTGGCACTTTTCCAGTGCCTTGGGGACTGGCCTGTTTCTTTCAGAGTTGGAGCAGACAGGTTTGCGTGCATACCTGAAGTTAACACACAGCAGGTACTTAAGCCTTTGAAATGTAGTGTACACATTTCGCCTGATATGAAACCAGTATTTGACGTTTTGCTGTTATGTAAACACTGACTACTGAGCTAAAGGGATCCACCAGCAGATTTGGGGACTGCACTGGATAATGGATTCCCGTTCATCAGTCAGACTTAAGAGTCAGCCAGAACAGAGAAAGCGAGAGCACAGGGCGATAACAATAGGCCTACTGGGCCAACAAAAACACAAGCGTCTCTCTCTCTCTCTCTCTCTCTCTCTCTCTCACATCTTGTCAACAGCCTGTTTTTGCTCCGAGCGCTGCACGGCCCAGGGGTTGTGTTATGACAGAGATTCTTTTGTTTGGATTATGAGACAGCAGCGAGAGGAACAACAGCCCACTGCACTGTTTTCATTGACGAAGGAACAATATTTTCATAAGGTGTTTCTCATCTCCTTCCGTTGGCTGATCAGAGAAAGGAGACTGATTGAGACATGCTGAATCCATTTCCAACCCACACAAACACACTTCCTCATCCTGCATATCTGACTGCACTTCATAAAGTAGTCGGAGTGTGCAGATTGCTTCGGAAGGGCACTGAAAGCAGAAGCATTAGCTAATGCATTGTGTAATTAGCTATAATATGTCACGGCCAGAGTTGGCATTAAAACCCACAATCTGGATTGGCATCAATTGTCCAACGTATTTGCACAGTTTCACCTGTTTCTACCAGCCAAATGGTAGAAGGCAAAATATTAAGCCCCACACAAAGACAAATAACGTCTTAGTGGAATGGAAATTCCAGTTTTGCACACGTTCCCCTTTTGTAGATTTATTTTAAACATTCTTATTGAACAAAGCAAAGTGACAAATGACCTTTTAAGGTGGTATTATTACAAGTGACATTATGCATCTAATAAACGATGCACAGAAATAGCCCGCAGCTTAAAGGATGCTGCTGCATTTACTTTCTTCATCTAAAAGACTTCCAAGCAGGCCATAGTCCAATCCAGACCTACAGCTCAGCATTTGTGGGATGAAGGCTCTACTTAAGTGTGTCTGAGGTTTCAATTCAACAACCTTTAGGTTTTTACACAGAGCCTTAACCATTATGAGGAGTTATATCTGACTGGCATGCTCTACATAGAAAGCCACAGGTTCAAATGTCAGCACCTTAGGCGTTCCTGCAATTAAACGCTAGAATTTATATCCAGTCGTAGATAATTTATGAAGCGTCAAGGTTGCTACCACCAGGGGTACTTCCTACTAATATAGCGTCATAATTTTACCTTAGCTACTCCTGCCACCTATTGGAGAAAACGTGCATGTCGCATGTTTTACCCTTCACACGTTATGCTCCATTCCTGGCGATCGTTGAAGTTAAGTGTTTGTTAATTAGGTACCTTTAAAACATGCCTATGCACTTTTCGTCCTATAGGCAACATCACTGTGTATTTATATAAGTATAGCCTTAATCTCAAATGGGTCAAACGAGATTAAAATGCCAATGATTTAACATTAAGTTCATCTACAAGTGAAGATTTTAAACCTGTGCAGTGTGAGTGCAGACTGAAATACACTGGAAAAAACCCCCAGGAGAGTCCAATTTCATACAGTTATGACATAGCAGAGTTGAAGTTGACATATTAGTACTGCCTAATGAACATTAAGGCAAGACTGAAGTTTTCTGGGTCTGGCCAGCATGCAGCGAGTCGTAGTAGAGACTATGAATTCATGATCACAGTCACATCAGAATATAACGACCATTTGTTTGTACACTCACTGTTCATTAGACATATATTAACTCTGTTTACCATAAAGCATTTGGTAGGTGGATCATTCTCAGCACTGCAGTGACACTCGTGTTGTGGTTGGTCTCGATTAAGAACTGGCTCCAAGTTGTTTAAGAAGTCAAAATCTGTTTCTGCCAAGAAGTTATGAACGAATCATTACTGTACATTGTTCAAAGTGATACAAAACATATGTGCAGATCAGCATAAAAATAGTTTATTGAATACAAAATCGAGCTTCTGCCCTGGCAGTGTGAGTCTAATTCCCATATATAAAACCTGTTGGTTAGCTTGGTTAGAGAGCGCGCCCGGACAGTTTTGAGAAGGGTTTGTCCTTTGACATGGGGAAGTTGTATAAAGTCTGAAATGCCAAATCTTTGGTTCCAATTGTTGCGACCCTAAATGTGGCAGGTGTGGTTGTGTTAAAATCATTTTCTTGAAATGGGTTTTTTTTCAGAATACATTTATTTCAGTTAAATTGATGTTTTTCTTTCCTGCTCTTGGCTTGCTCAGTTTTGGGACTTTGTGTGTAGACAATAGAAGATGGTGGAAAATTGTAAAGCTGCCTTGAGATAATGCACTGTTGTAGAAAGCACTATAGAAATAAATATGACCAAATCTAACTCTTTACTCACCTTTAGTAGGGGTCTATATAAAATGAAATGGAAAGTCTGCCAAGCTGGAACGTAACCATAGCTGTGCCTCTCTGAAGGCTCACCTTACACACTTCACTTTAGTTGGCACAGCAATGGTATGGACCTAAAGATCAGACCTTTATCAAGGGGAAATAGTGAGGTGAAGTTGGCAAGAGCCTGTTTAAAAAGACCATTGAAATGCAAGGGTATTTGTCATGACTGTATGTAGTCTTAATACCATTGGTCTGTTTACTTCAGACACCTTTTCATAATGAAATCAAATCCATCCTGTGCTAACATTTAACAATGTAAAGGCAGGCACAAGTGAATTGAGAAACTAGCTAATGATGTTAGATGTTGTTACCCTTGCAGAAGGTGCTTCAGTCACTTTATGTTGTATCTTTATGTTGATGAATTGTAATCCTGTCTCTGACTTCACCGTTTTCCTCTGAACTAATCTAAACTATGCATAATGACAGTAGTTGTTAGAAGCTAGTTGATTACAGTCAACAAAAGCAAAAAAATCGAGTGAGGTCAGCACTTTGTCACACCCAGTGCTAACAGGTGCATAAAATGCAGCATACAGCCATGCAGTCTCTCTAGACAAACGCTGACAATAGAGATGCGACATTATTGATTAAAAATCATGTCTGTGGTTTTATCAATAACAATAATATGATATTCATATCTTTGGTGTACATTATTCAAACTTGTTTGAACCCATCTCTCTCAACTGCCTGAATTGACAAAGTCTCTCATTTCTTAGCATTAGCTTTTCTTATGCCATCAGCCTTTTTGCAGAATGATTCAGCTAAGGTTTGATGAGCGTGTTTCTTTTCTGGTGCCTTGACTGGTTTAAACATGTCTTGGACAGCTGACTCATTTGTTCTGCCCAGTGCTTAGTTTGCAGATGGTGAAATAAGGTAGTTTTTTTTAAGCGTTCTTTAATGGAAACCGATTCCAACATCGTTTGTAGACCACGTCTTTTAAGGAACGTGCCTTTTCAAAGCCAGACCATCTCCATGTTAGTGAGTGTGAACCACGTCTGGTCAAAGACATCGGCTACATGACACAGTGAAAATGTGAATTCGTAAGGCGCGTTTTTGACTGACATGTTGAGTGACATGCTCTATAATGTCAGTTCACACTGCTAAAACAACAAGTAGCATATTATCGTAGCACACCCATAACTGACAGTAGAATGTATTGTACTAAAGAACTCAGTAACTTCAACGTGACACTGTTACATAACGTCACCGTTACCAAATAGCCCATTGTTTCTTGATGCACACATTAGTCAGCCACAGGGGCACAGTGACTTGGAGGATAGTGCTGTTGTTTCACAGCAAGAAGGTCCAGGGTGGAGCGGTCTGGGTCTTTTCTGTCTGCATATCCTCCCTGTTTTGGGTTAACTCTGGTTTCTTCCCACAGTCCAAAGACATGCATTAGGTTAACTGATTACGTTAAAGTGTGTACACATGAATAGTCTTAATGTAACCATGTGTATAGCTGTAACCTTGTGCATGTCCCTCAAATGTCCACTAATGCTGGTAGTGACGTTATCCAAACTACCCCGTGAGCAGCATGAACACAATTCCTGTGCATTGACAGCAATGGCAAGTGTCAAACCAATGTACTCTGGAGCAATATATTTCAATATTCTCTGGAGTCATAAATGGTTCTTTATCTTTTGGAAATCAAAAAATGTTAAATGCCTGTATGCATAGTGCTGTAAAGTTTGGTGGTGGATAATTAATGATCTGGTACTGGTTTTACTGCTCTCTTAATTTCAGCGCACTTTATCTATTACTTATAAATTTACATTTTACAGCATTTAGTAGACGCCCTTATCCAGAGCGACTTACAATTGATGCAGTCTTACAATCCAAGCAATTGTGGGTTAAGGGTCTTGCTCAAGGACCCAACTGTGGAAGCTTGGCAGAGGTGGGATTTGAACCCTGGACCTCCTGGTCCAGAGTCCAGTACCTTAACCGCTAGGCTAACACAGTCCATCTGTGGTAAACCACCCAAAGATGATGGGTTTCCTTTCAAGTCAACGTTTCTTCCATGTAACGTTTAGGCAGTCTTTCCTTGCCACTGTCATCCTAAGCTTGCTCAACTTGGGACTGGATTTATTATTTAGAATATAATCTAAAATTGTAAAGCTGCTTTCAGACAATGGTCCATTGCAAAAAGCGCTATTGAAATCTTTATTTTTAAAATTCACGCAGACAAACAGAAACGAGTATAAAAAAAAAAGGAAATGACGCATTACAGGAACACCTCTATTAATAAACGTAGACAGACGCACATGCAGAGGCACTCTGACAGCCACAAGCATTAGAATGTCAAACAAGAATGAAGCATGCCACCCAAAAAGTTAATACTAACACCAGTTTTTATTAACAGTCAATTAATAATAATTCTAATAATAATAATAATAATCAAGAAGGTTTGCGCAGGCGTGCAGGCGAACACACACCTGGGTGCTATAGTTGCTGCAGTGTTGGATGATCCGCTGCATCTCTTCATGTACGAGCTCCACACAGCGCAGACTCGGCTCCTCCAGGCGCTTTACCTGCCTCTTCACCAGCAGCTCAAAAGACACCTCTGGCACAAACAGGGCAGGACGAGGACCCTGCAAACACACAACCCCTACATTACCAAGCTGTGCCCATCCTACAAGATACTACACTACACAAGAGTCTGCAGTAGGTAATCATGCAACGCCTGCCATGTTCTTTAAGCATTTAAAGTGCAAAATGCAAGAGAAGCCGAGTCAGTTTGGGAAAATCACCGTAGCATTTCTGATGGCTGTGAGAACATCGATGGTCGTAAGGCCTCCAAGAGGATCAACCGATTCCAGTGTTCTTCCAAATGTCTCATGGAATATATAACAAATTCTCGCACCACCACACCTACAAGAAGAACACCGTATTAACACGTTACAGAGATTTAACTCAATGACTCACACAGACCACTGCATAAAGAACACCAAAAAACAGAATATGCCATTTAAAAACAATATCTATATCTTATCTATAATAAGAGCTTGTCACATTAATGGAAATATGCTGCTCACAACAATTAAGGGATACTTTGAATTTTAATATCCTATTATGAAATATGCTCTAATTTTTGTGAGCAGTATACTTTGATACCAGTTGCCCAATGTTCATTATTTCTTATGGGGATTCTTCATGTCTTCTTCAGATCCCTTTATTATTATTTTGTGATGACAGCTTAATACAAGCAGAAGCTCTTATCCAGAACAATCTACAGCTGATAGAATTTTACAACGTACAGTCCAATCAATTGTGGGTTAAGGGCATTGCACAAGGGCAACAATGACAGCTTGGCAGTATTGGGGCTTTAACCCTAGTCCTTCTGGTCCAAAGTACAATATCTTAACCTATGATGCCATTCTCTGTCTCTCTCACACTCTCTCACTCTCACACACTCTCACACACTCACACACACTCACACACACTCACACACACTCACACACACTCACACACACTCACACACACTCACACACACCCACACACAAAGTTAAATTATACTTTAAAAATATGCACCTCAGTATTTAACATCACATGGTGACCTAGTAAGCCACTTGATTTCTACACTGTTCACAAAACATTGGGGATATTTTAAAGTGAATATGAAGAGAATTGCTGGACTGTCCATGATCCTGTCCATGCCCCATCACTGTCAGTGTGTTTTGGCAGTCTTGGGTGACCATACACTCTACAGAACAGTCAATGTGGGGACACTTTGGTCCAGTTTAACATGATTCTATTCTAACCCATGAATATATCACTTACTAATTAGTCACCATAGGTGAGTTTTGCTTCTTTTTGATTCACTTCATATTCATTTTGAAATATCCCCTCATTTTTGTGAGCAATATATTAAGGACCATGCCATAATTAGCCTGGTGCTGTCTTGTTTTGTGTTTTTTTTATGTTCAACTGGATTGTTCTTCTAAGCTCTGGCATTTTTCTCCTTTATAAATATCGCCCTTTGAGTTCTGTGGTTTTGTTAGGTCTGTGGGAAAACTTAATTTTGCTAATAGGCTAGCTGGAACCCCTGGAATGATTTATGTATTTATTATACATTCACAAGTGCATACAATGCTAATCTAAATGTCAGAGCTGCGACTGCGGAGGTGTATGTGGCACGCGTGCGTGGTAGCAATAGCACTATTGGACTGGTGATGATATCCCAAGGTGAGGCTGATGGTAGGTCCCAGCTTGTGTAAGACCCCTTCTCCTTGCCTCGGTGATCAGAAGCCGGCAAGGTGTGTGGTGGTCGCTGAATTCCTGGGGGACGTATACCCTTTGGGGTGGGCACTCAGCGGGCATGGCGACGCCAGTCAGAGCACTTTGAATCTGCTGGTCGCTCTGAAGGTATCGGGCGGCCTGAAGGAAGCAGTGGTTAATAGGATGGGTTCCCCCGGTGGACATGATGTTGGAGTTGTCCCTGAACTGACTTGAGAGCACACCTGCCTTCAGGTTCTATTGATCTGGCCAGTAGGTAATTCTTAGGTGCATGAGCTGTGTTTTCCTTTCTCCAAACATAACGCTTTTCCAGTATCCTTTTCCAGCCTGATGAGCATCAACAAGGTCCTCAGAAATCTCCTTTGTTAGATCCCTGTTTTTTAAATAAAAAGGCTGCCCACACAAACCTGATTGTCATCCCATTGATTGAAAACAATTCCAGACTCTAATTTCACCTTCAAATTTTAAATGCTAATCACATACTTTTGCCACTCACATATATGTAATATTGGATCGTTTTCCTCAATAAATAAATAAGCAAGTATAATCTTTTCGTTTCATTTGTTTAACCTGATTCTCTTGATCTACTTTTAGGACTTCTGTGAAATCTGATGATGTTTTTTATTAGGGATCGGAAAGGGGACCCAAGGACGCCCGGAATTTGAAAACGAACGATGTATAATAATAATAAGGGAATGAACAGAAAAGGAAAGAGCAAAAGGCTCTTCCAACACAGCGAACTAAAAAGGGGAAGGTTCATTACAGCTGTGATGCATCCCGTAATGGAATGGCACCTCCAGTTGGTGAACAGGCATATTGGCGGGGCGTTGAAACGCTGGAGGGCAAACGAAAGCACGTAAACACGCCGGGCTGGGGCGCGTCTCAAATTACCTGGTGCTGGAGAGCACCTGAACGGCATTTGGCGAGCATGAGCTCACGAGTGGGATGCACACTCGGCGGAGAAGGGCTGGGGTGCGTCCCAAATAAGGTGGGCTGCCAGCCGGAGAGCACTCGGTCACCACTGAGTGAACAAGGGCGACGGGGAAACCCTGGATCTGGCCCTACAGACTATGTTACCCTTTCAGTTAATCCCCTTTTGTTATTATATTTCCCCATTCTTATTATACGTCGTAGGGTTCGTTCATTCCCGCATCTTTGGGTCCTCACCACAGATCATAACAGTTACCTCCAAGGTTTCCCTCGTACGCATGCCTCGGCGCGAAACGCCCCAGGATGTTACCGTCTGACTGGGAAAAGTAATGATAACGTCCGTCAAGACAGAGCCGTGTATCGCTAACAACATGGCAGCAAACTACGCTGAGGCTCTCTATAATATAGCGGAAACTTCGGGTGTTCGCTATCACGTCGTTAGCCGCTATGCTAATAAAAGCAGCTATCAAGATTCGCTCTGTAATAGCGGACGGCCGCTGGCACGGTAGGAGCTCTGACAGTTTTAGCTCATATTTATTCAGAAATACAGAACATTCTAAAGGGTTCACAAACTTTTTAGGACCACTGCAACTGTTGATACAGAACATGATACTTTAGTTTAGTTCAGCTAGTTTTTAGCAGTGCAGAACATTTTTCACAAATGTAAAAGCCTTGCTTGGTTAAAAGAAAAAAAAAATTATTTGCATTGGACTTAATAGCTTCATTTATATGTTTTAAAACACAGAGTTTTACCCTAGTTTTATATTCAGTATGTTAATCAATATTCTAATGTTGGCTAATATTACTGGATTTCTTTTTCAATCCACTAAAAAAGGCCTTAAAAGGGGGGAGGGATTGTATATTTAAATAAAACATTGCTCAAACTGACCTTCATGACTCACTTTTTCCATTGGCACTTTTCCGTTTTTGCAGTCTGGACATTCACACACTACCCCTCACACAAACACAGTCATTTAATCCATGATTAAATTCTTCCAGTCAGATTTAAACAACGCTATATCAATCTCTCCCTCCTACTAAGCTTCTCCTCCAGAAAACACACCTACTGCCTATCCAAGTCTATCCAACATTAACAGACAGCAGGGCAGAATCCATTCCATGTACGGAGCAGTCAGTTTTTACCTTAAATGTACACTGTTTACAAAAGTAAGAGGATATTTCATTACGGCATATGTAATTTTGAAATATACCCTCATTTTTGTGAGCAGTATAGTGATAACTAAACATATAGGAAGCGTCCGAAAGAAAATTTTGTGTAAACCCATGCTTCAGAATGTGTTTACACTGACAGCGCACTCCTCGATATGTGCTATCAGAAGACACAGTGCTGTCTGGATCCCCGAGAGGCCCTTCAGTAGCACAGAAGCAATCAAAACAAGTCATCTATAACTTAATCCTCATTCCAAAAAAAATCGGAAAGTTTCTCTTTAGTTACCTTAATGGAGCTGGAGGCATAAAGCATGTCCTCCAGTGTGAAGTGGCAGCAGTTGTTTAGGTTCTCTCTGCAGAATTTTTGGATGAGCTGCAGGTTGTACAAACTGTCAGCCAATGACATCGTCTCCTTCACACAAATATCTGCACAGAATGGGAACAGACAACTTAGCCAGCCAATGAATGCCAAGAGGGGAGTTTTTGTGTGCATGTCTATGTGTTGGGTGGAGAGAAATAGTGTCAGGACTGGAATGCTAGGAGTCACAGGGTGGAGATGTGTTTAGGTTTGAATAACTGCTTCACTGTTCACTCTTCCCCCATCTCCCTCCCTCGTTTCCTTCTATTCTTGAGCTTGCTATAAAGGAAATACCCAAGCCCTCACTTTTCCTATCACTTTACAACTTTATATCACTTTATAACTATATCTACTTCATAAGAATAGTCAGTAATTCAGAAAAAAATACATGGTTCTGTTATTATTCTTCTTATTCTTTTTTAGGTTTAAGTGGACTGTTTTAAGTCACAAGTTTTGCACTTTGTAATTCTACAATTACAGACTGTAGTCCATTTGTTTCCCTACCTACATAGCCCTCATTACTCTGTTCTCCAATGGTCAGGACCCTCACAGGACCAGCACAGATCACGAACTATTTGGGTGCTGAATTATTCCCAGCACTGAACTGACACTGATGTGGTGGTGGTGGTGTGTTTGTGTGTTGCGCTGACAGTGGATCAGGATCAGTGGATCAGACACAGCAGTCCTGTCAGAGTTTTAAGCTACCTCAGTGTCACTGCTAGACTGAAAATAGTCCACCAGCCAAAAATATCTAGCCACCAACATCCTGTAGGCAGCATCCAATGAGCACTGATAGAGGATTAGAGGATGACTAATACCATCTGTGTGACCTTCCTTTTTAAAGTATATCTAGTACATCTTGAACTCTCTTCGGGACACTGTCCTCAGGTATTCTAAAGTACATTTCTGCTATATTATACCAGGCTTCTTTCAGAGTTTTTCTTCAACTTTTTGCTGTCTTTTATTGCTTTCTCTGTCCAGGTAATCCCAAACTGCCTCTATATAATCTGCTGACAACAATCAGGGGACATTTCCTATTCAAATGAAATATCCCGTAATGAAATATCCTCACATTTTTGTGAGCAGTGTATATTCTGTTTTTAACAGTGCATCTTTTGTGCATTCTTTGAACTCTCAATATGACACATTCATGGGTTTCTGCTCACAAAAGACAGTTCATCAACTTTCTACAAAGAATTGGTTTGCCAACTTGAAAACTTGGCTGGGCTGCAGCAGAACCTTGAGCACAACTCCAATGAAATGCACTGATGAAATTGCACTGGAAGGCCAAAAGTGAGCCAGGACTTATTGTCTAACACTAGAAGCTGACCTCACATACATGGTCCATCTTTTAAAAAGCTCGCTTTTCAAGCCCATTTTTTGTCTCTGTGCTGTATGTTTCTTAGAATGGTTTCACTGATTTACATCACTCCTAAAAAAGGGTGTAACTCAAACATGTGAGAGTGATCAGTGACACATTCGCATGGGGTGCATCTCAAACTGCATGGTAGGGATGAGCAATCTGCAAAAATATAAAAAATCTATTTTTAGGCTGGATTAGACATAATATTTATAATAATACTACAATTCTTTTTAAATGTTGTTTTGTAAGATTTTTTTTTAATGCTAAACACAACCACCAGCTTTTTATCTACAAATACAAGTCTAGCAGAATCATAACACAAAGAGGAAAAAAATAACAAAGGACTAGGCTAGTTGAGCCTTTTTATACAAACTTTAAAAAGCATTTCAAAAAGTAAATATTCCCACCATGTCATTGGTGTACACGAAAAATAATACTAATAAAAATAATGCCGTAAACATAAAATCAAAGGTTCTGAAGTCTAGCTGGACCAAGAATAAAAGTTATGTAGATTGATTGTGGTGTTACAATATTTATGTCTTCAAACCTAGGATCAACTATTTATAATAATTACTCTGTTATGTTTAGGATGCGTAAGACCCAAACCAGGTCCATATAATGAATGATAAACTTTTCTACTCTCCAGTGCCACAAAGAAATGCCCATTATGGTTACCAATCGATTTTTCATGTGACTGAGCTGGACTAGCATCAGTACAATCTGTAGTTTCTGGTTGTTTACATTGGGTTGCCATGTCAGAAGTTTCGGTGTAAGTAATAAAATATTTTTTAGCATAATGGCTCTTGTGATCTCTTTTAAGGCACACTGTGGAGACATTTGGATCAATCTTAAATTGTCATCCACTCCTACTACACAGCATGCCTGATGGCGCATTACTGTGACATATTACGTAGTGGAATGAAGACTAAAATCAAAAAGGTAGCCACCAATTCAACTGGCTAGTGCCTAGTGAAATATAAAGGAAATCACAGGTCCATACTTTATTTGGAGCCGGGAAACATGTTGAAATGATTGTTCATGGTTAAACGTGCTCCTCTAGACAGCACAATACCACACAGTCTTTTCAACAGACATGGGTTATCTCTGTACAGCCAGACTTCATGTGCACTCAGAAGAAACCAGATAAAATGCACCAACACTGCAACTATAACAAGATAACAGCTTATAGAGTAACAGTATATGGAGTAAGAGTCTATAAAGTATAAAGTATATATAATATTATTATCAGAACCGAATGGAAAGATTTTGCTGGCCCAAATAAGAGCCTAAAAATGTATATTATGTTTTGTAAGTAAGGTAAATGAGTGAGACAAAAATCCAAAAGTGCTAAATTTTATGTAAGGATTGCAGTTAGCCTGACTATACACTCAACGACATTGAAAGGATTCAGAATTTTATTTTTAAGATTAAAGTCTGAAACCGAGTCTGGCCCAGTAGTCACAGACCATAATTGACTGGGGAACTTGATGCTCACTATATTTACCATCATGCTGCATGAGAAAACAACATGCATTTAGATTATGTACACCTGCTATATGTTATAAGTATAAGAATTTCATGATTTCATACCACAACATCCTAATTTCGCCTGCAAAGCAGAGACGACAATTCAATTTTTTTCAAATTTACAATTCTCAAAGGTGATGCAATACTTAAAAATCTGTCAGCAGAATTCCAGACTCCGCAGAAAACAAGACTTCGTCTAGAAGAAAAATAACCAGAAGGTTGTAGAATACGAATGTTGTATCTAAACTGCTCACAAAACTAACATTTTGTGCATGTTTATATAACAGTGTAGTTTTAAATGCCATTGCTGGAAATAATGAAATGCAACCAATTCCAATGAAGTTGGGACGTTGTGTAAAGCATAAATAAAAACAGAATACGATGATTTTCAAATCCTATTCAGCCTACATTTGATTGAATACACAACAAAGATAATCTATTTAATGTTCGAATGGATAAACTTGTTTCTTACAAATATTCACTCATTTTGAATGTGATGACAGGGGCAGTTGGGACAGGGGCATGTTTAACCCTGTATTACATCACCGTTCCTTTTAACAACACTCAAAAATCGTTTGGGAACTGACGACACTAATTGTTGAAGCTTTGTAGACTGAAATCTTTCCCATTTTTGCTTGATGTACAACTTCAATTGCTCAACAGTCCGGGATCTCCGTTGTCGTATTTTGCGCTTCATAATACATCACACATTTTCAATGGGAGATAAGTCTGGACTGCAGGCAGGCCAGTCTAGTACCCATATTATTTTACTATGAAGCCACGCTGTTGTAACACATACAGAATGTGGCTTGGTATTGTCTTGCTGAAAGAAGCACAATAAGAAACGCTGTTCTTAAACAAAGTCTTTCGGGGATGCTCACTTTATACTTAATCAACCTGTTCACCTGTGAAATGTTCCAAACATTGTGGTTTTTTGAGCATTCCTCAACTTTCCCACTTATTTGTTGCCCCTGTCCCAACTCTTTTGGAACGTGTTTCAGGCATCACATTTAAAATGAATGAATATTTGCAAAAACCCAATAAAGTTTATCTGTTTGAACATGAAATATCTTGTCTTATCTTGTGTATTCAATTGAATATGGGTTGAAAAGGATTTTCAAATCATCCTATTCTGATTTTATATATGTTACATTTAACGTCCCAACTTAATAGGAATTGGGGTTCTAATTAACAGAATTATTCCTCAAAATTCCTCAATTTTGTTATTTCCTTTTGCAATTATTGGTTGCTGAGACCATTAAAAGCGTAATATTTTATTAATACAACAACTCCAAACTAATCAAAACACCATGCTTTAAACATATTTATGCTGGGCCACAAGGCAAAAATGCTTCTCAAAACAAATACAATTTAACAACTTTAACAACAGGGTGTTAAAGACTGGAGTACCTTCTAGCGGCACTGCACCGGGACAGTAGAAATGCAGCAGTGCAGCCAGCGCACAGCCATCCGTGTTGTCCTTCAAAAGGTTTTCCACCAGAGGAAGACAGAGAGCAGGTTGTAATTTCAGCTCCTCTTTTTTGTACTGCAACTGCGATGCAAAACAGAGTAAACAATTTTCATGTTAAAGCTGCACCAATCCCTTAAACTCTGGGTATCAGCCGATGCCAAGTACTGATCCGATAACAATGCCTTATGAAAATGTTAATGCTAAATTCATGCAAGATTGCAATTAAATCAAACTTGCCGTACATGGACAAATGTATTGGGGAACACCTCTTAATCACTGGAAACAGGTTTCATTCAGTACGGTTGCCACTGGTGTCCAAAATCAGATCATGCATATGTAAAAGAATAGCTCGTTCTAAAGAGCTGAGATTAAGGGTGGCACTTCATGATGCCACTGCAACAAAATGCGGTTCGTGAAATTTCCTCCCTCCTAGATATTCCATGATCAACCGTGAGTGATATTACTAAGAAGCGTAAGCATTCATGAACCACAGAAGCTCAGCCATGTAGTGATTTTGGGTCAGCTTGTGCTGAGGGGTGTTACATGCGGTGTGTAAACACAAACAGGGCAGGTGTAGGAAGCAATCGCAGGTATTTAATAAACCAGGCAAACAGAGCAAAATCTTGTGAACGAAAGCAGAAAATAAAGAGAATGAGAGGAAATCAGAGGAAAACAATTGGTAACCAGAATCTAAATGGAACAAACGCAGAGGTTACTCAGAGAGACGAGGTTACTCAGATTCAGATAGGCCAGACGCAGGTGAACCTGATCTTAAATCAATACTCCAAAGACAGCGTTCGTGTGTGCTCGGGCACTTTCGTGTATGGTCGGCACGCTGGATGTGACAAGGGCATACTGCATAAAAGTCACCAACGCTGTGCTGAATCAATACCTGCAGAGTTCTAAAGTCACTGGCACTAACATCAGCACAGGAAACAGTGCAACGTCAGCGTCATAAAATGTGTTCCCATGGCTGAGCAGCTGCTCTGGAGCAGTGGAACTGTGTTCTGTGAAGTGACGACTGACAAATGCCAGGAGAACACTACACTCCTGATTGTATTGTGCCAACTATGAGGTTTGGTAGAGGAAGGATAATAGAGCTCCCCTTCAGGGGATGGCCTAGGCCCTATAATCCCCAGTGAAAGGAAATCTCAATTCTTTAGCATAAGACATTTTAGACAATATGCTGCACTAAAACACACTTTTACTCTATATCACAGGCATAAGTGGGACAACACAATAAAAAAAATGCACTGTGAGCTTTAATTAACCGATTGAATTAAGACTAGGCTAAATGTCACCGGAACAGGATTGGTTTTATGAGACAGACTGGCTGATCACCGGTCGTGGCGATCACTCTGAAAACCGTCCATTTCGGGTCACTTGCCAATTGGTCAGTGCATCTCTATTAATAACTTCTGCGTAAAGCTCACATAAAGGTGTAGTGGTGAGTGTATGTAATTGGTAGCTAGCGTAGAACACTGTGTTAGCTGTTAATTTTATTGCTAAGAATAGTATCATGTCAGTAACCAGGAATTCAATCCTAAAAACAGACCAACATGTTTAGCTCATTCTTCACAAAGTTTTTACATAGGAGGCCTAAATTTGATGTAAAGCTTTACGTTTACATAATTTCGACTTGTTCTGTATTTTTGCTACAGTTTGCTAAAACTCATTACTAAAGCAACAATAAAGTAATTGCTGTTCACACCAGCATCTCTAGTGTAGTTCTATAAAACCACACGCTATAACGTAATTACAAGATCCAAACAAACGCAGAAAGGAACACACCTTTTGGAATATGGATGCGGCCTCACGTCTGAGTTTCACTCTCTGTTCCTGAACCAAGCTTTCTTTTAGGTATTCATTTACCTGCAATAAAACACACACACACACACACACACACACACACACATCTTTATATTTTTGGGGGGATTTTGTTGATAACTATAATTAGATATATTGCAAGCTTCAAAATGTTAATGGGATACTGTGACTTACTAATGACATCAAAGAGATGACATTAAATTAGAGTAAATTTAAAAGAAAGTGTGGTAGCCTAGCAGGAAAGGGCCTGGACTACGGACCAAAAGGTCTAGGGTTCAAATCCCTCCTCTCCCATACTGCCACTGTTGAGCATGAGCAAGGCCCTTAACCCACAAACTCATCTGCTAAATGGCATAAATGTAAGCAAAACAGACTTATGTAATTACTTAATATTGAATTCAAGGTGGCGAAATGTTAGTTATCGTGCTGCCAACACACGATAATAATCAAATCTAATAACGTACTGTAACGTAACTACAAATTCCTCACGGACAGAGTCAGAAATCAGGATCATACCGTGGATCTGGGAGCTATGAGGCGACAGTGCTCACCGCTGTACCACCATACAGCCCTTGAAGATGTGTTCACTCGTTTTTTGCAAGGTGAGTGACATAATAAATAATGTCAGCTCACACACGCCTAGTCATGATGGTTGTTCAGGAGAAGAACAAAGTTACAACAATATTGCCTAAATAATGTCTTTGGAATGAGAGTGGAAACAAGGGACAAAGGGAGGTCATGCAAACTAAACGCATCATCAATCCCAGGTCATGATAACCACTTGCACCACTGCAACACCTTCTTCTCTGGAGTCATTATTCACACTTAGCTGTCAAGCAGTTCAGTGGAGGAAAACTAATGATCTGGGACTGCCCTCTGTGGTTTGGTCTGTTCTCTTTCAATTTAATTTGAATTTATATTTATAGCGACCCTAATAATTGAGCAAGCCCAGAGCACCAGTGGAAAGGAAAAACGCCCTGAAAGTAGAAGGAAGAAACATTGGGAGGACCAAGGCTCTAAAACTAAGTAAATAATATAATTTAAATAAGTAATAAAATTTTAATTAGTAATAAATTCAAAATAAATAACAAAATAGATTTCAAAACCAATCCTCAGCGCTAAGTTACTGGGGGGAAATCGGCTCCTAATAACTAAATGATTTAGTTACTGGGGGACCGACATACATATTACAAATGTCTATAAAACGGGTGTTACATATAAACAAGTTAACTGCTATGATATGTGGTAGGAACCAAGGATGCAGGAGTGATGGAATCCCACGACGTATAATAATAATGGGGAAATAATATAGAAAAACTAAAAGGGGCCAAAGAGCGTAGAGTGAAATGCTCCTGAACACAAAAAAAACAAAAGGAAGAAATGGTGCGCCGCTGTGTTGCGTCCTGACTGGGACCAACACGGGAACTGATCGCGAGGGGGCACCGAAGCACCAACGGGGCAGGTGTGCAGATAGCACGATAGTGCGCGTCGTGCAGCGCTGATTTGGGACGTCTCCCAAGTGGCGAGGCACGGAGGTAGTCCGAACGCCAGAGGGCGAGTGTGAGCTAGGGCGCACATGTACGGGAACGGGAATAGATCGCGGAAGGCGCCAAAGCGCCAGGGGGCGAGTATGTCGAGCCGGGGCCTGTCTCATTCAGGGCGCGCAGCCGGCTGGAGTGAGGCTCGATAGCTGCCAACGACGGGAAAGGCATGCTCTCAGGCGTGTGAGGAGCGCACGAGACCCTCAATGTGCCCCTAAAACACAAAATACCTCGGGGGTTCCCCCGATACGTGTCCGTCAACACTATTAGCCCCGGGATGTTACCGACTAACCCTAAAGGTGGTCGGGCGCGCGTACTGAGTGGAGTGAAACGACCTGGCCATGAACAACGCCTGCACTTAAGTAACAGGCACAGCAGATGTTCGTAATCAGGTCCTAAATTAGTCACCGGATATAAACCAACAAAAACCTCTATGTGCTAAATGTACAAACAATGTGCTTCAATGCAAAAATTCCGACAGAAAGCAAATACTCTCACAGCACAGTATTAATATTGATCTTGTTACCTTG
>JAUZST010002177.1:0-44306 GCA_034779995.1 Parotocinclus haroldoi | reverse complement strand
GTGGGTGTGTGTGTGTGTGGGTGTGTGTGTGCGTGGGTGTGTGTGTGTGTGTGGGTGTGTTTATGTCTGTGTGTGTGTGTGTGTGTGTGTGTGTGTATATGTGTGTATATATGTGTGTGTGTGTATATATATGTGTGTGTGTGTATATGTATGTGTGTGTGTGTGTGTGTGTGTATATATGTGTTTATTTAATAAATGTAATTAAAAAAACTAAAACCAAATTGCTGACTGTTGTCTGGATGCCCAACATGTACAAAAGAGAATGGCACTGTGCATTGGTTCTCACTCTTTTGCTTTTGGTTGCCTGTTATCACTATCCTTCTTAGGATGCATGTGGACTTCTTTGCACAAATAATACTGTACTTTAGATGTAAAAAATAAGAAACACAATGGAGCTCTTCACTGAGCTATTCTGAGACTTCACTGGTGCACCTGTATTTTGGCTGGATCCAGTCACACATCTTAACTCCTAAGTTAAACAAGGCATCAAGTGACAAGCAAGTGAGGATTGCAGCATTACTAACTGGCAAAAAATGCACGTAGTTCTTAATAATACTTTGTGTGAATGTAATGATGATATAAGGTAGCGTTTACAAAGTTAGAATGAAATGAAATTCAAACGTTTTAGCTGAGAGCTTTTAACAGGACAGTGTGGTAAGTACTTTCACGTTTTCTTGGGGCAAGAACCAGTGCGCGATCTTACAACACCTGTAAACATTTACATATCTGCCTGAGACATAACTGCATGCTGACTTTTGCAAAACATTCTATTTGGGTGCGTTTTGTGCATATGATGCAGATGCATTTATTGATATCTGCAGACCTGCAAAATATTTTTGGAGCAGGAAGTAATTTATGACTGCTGTTTTTTTTCCTTTATATCGACATTATGTTAGCGGCATCTTTTTGTTTTTAATCCCAATTCCAGTTAAGAGTAGAAAGTTATTTGTTTTATTACATTTAAGTAAAAGCTTGAAAAATCTAACCTTAGTTGAAATTGATGTCTTTCTTTCTTACTGTCAAAACCCAAATAAAAACAATGTAAAGCTTCTTCTGATTAGCCAAGACAATTCAAGCTAAGACCAAACTCACTCTCCCTGTGCAATGCATGTGTGTTTCGTACTATTGGTTGCCAAATATTTTGTGGCATTGCTAAAATCGGCCGTACACTTTGTGAGATTGCAAAAAGCATGCATATACCTTGGCTACTGCTAATATACCTAGGTGGCTTGTACCACCCTTGCAGGATTCCTACAGGAACAGTCACAGTGCTTCTCGGAATGCTCTCCTAAAGATCTCCCCATCTTACTTGGTGGTTAGTGGATAAATTGGAAACATAATTTTATGAGTAGCTATGGTGGCTATTCCTAAAGGCCTGGATCCAAATCTTGAATGGGGCTTGTACATGAAAATCAGAAGGTCCACACAGTCCTGGAATAGACTGGTGCAACATCCAAGGTGTATATCTATCTGAACTTAGGTTTCAGATCCTCAGACTCAGATCAGGATAAGCAGGCCTATACAATGCCTAGCTTTGCATTTTCCATAGTGTCTTAAATATATACGCTGATTTGTCAAGTTCTATTAGTTCCAGGGCTCCAGGTTATGTGCATCTTGCCAAATTATGCATTTATATGCATTGGCATTGGTTACAAATGTTTTCTGAGTGACACTTTGCACTGAATTCCAGTATCTATCAAACGAACTTTAAAACTGATGTATTCTCATACTAGTGGATGCCTAATATATAAATTATGACAACCAGAAAGATGTGTTCTCTGAAGTTTTGATCCTTTACACTCTCGTACATGCTTGTAATCTCACTCCTCAGAGGTTGAAACCGCCTGCATTATTGCTCTATATGAAGGAAAGATTGGTACAGTCATATGGCTTAGATAGCTTGAGGATCATTTCTCGGAGTTTGTAGTGGAGGGTAATAGAATAGAGGGTGGGGGATTAAATGGGGTGGCAGAGGGATGTAGCAGAAATACAGAGTGATAGCCTATAGTGAGAAACCATGCGGTGAGAGAACTCATGACACAACACACTGTGAGAATAGATAGTAGCCACTTACAGCACTTTCCTAGCAGACACTGCAGAACAATGGTGTACACCAACAAGTTCCCATTGTCACCTTTTGTATAAAGCACTGACCTAAATCACAACAACATACCCCTGCAGAATTTAGCTATCCTTTTGTCATGGCTCCACTATTCATCTGTAACCACTGGTCTGTTTGACAGTATAGCACAATTACCTTAGTAGTACAAACGGCCATTGTTTTATGTACTTATTGACAAAAACTAGCACCCAGATGTCAAATCGCTGTAAAACTCAGCATTTAGTTACGTCACAGGGTGTAAATGATTACAGGTGTGGTCTATTTAGACACTGGGTCTTGCCACAAAGGGTGCAAAACTGCACGGTTACAACACACTTTCCCAAAGAATATAGAGTCTATCTACAACCAATGTCAGAAATTCACTCCAAAAGCAAATAATTATGGTCAAAATCACCAGTATCAAACAGAGCCAAAACAAAAATGAGCAGCACATGCCAACACCAAAGTGACTATTGAAGCAAGTCCCAGAACCTAATTTGAAATGTTCCCCAGAATGTTGAACTAACTAAACAACTATGAAAGCATTTATCATTGCAAGTTTGTAAAAGAAATTGAAGCACAGACACAAATTATGAACACCCTGCTGTCACATGACATATTAAACCCCTGGTTAACACTGTGTGCCTGCACACTAATAAAGAAATAAACCCTAACACTGTTGGTTTGGTGTAGTGAAAATGTCGTATCCCAGTATTCTTAGGTTGGATTGCAATGCACTATGTTTGATATTTTAATGTTGATTATTAACACTACTTTTATTAGCAGAGAAATTACTTTCAGTTGCAATGTATAGGTTCACTGCAAGAGAAGAGATATAAACAGAAACAGACTAGTAGTTTTGAACAAACTCGTATTTAAAGAAAGTATATCTCCCAATATTTTTTACCAGGTAGAATGACACAGCGAAGGGTCATTTCTGTGTGATGTCTGCATGTCCTATCTGTGTCTGCGTGGGTTTACTCTGGGTATTGGATTACTTGATTTTTTTTTTATTATTGTAATTGGTTACTCTAGATTGGCATTGGTGTGCGCCTGTGTGTGCGCGTGTGTGTGTGTGTGCATGTGCATGTGCATGTGCATGTGCATGTGCGTGTGCGTGTGTGTGTATATATGACTAGTCTTGAGATGAACTTGTGCATAGATGTAACCTTGTGTTGTGTGTTGCCAAGAAGGCCACTGATGCCAATGGCAACGTTAAAGAACCCGAACCAAAAACAAACAAGTGAATTGCTTTGTCAGGCTTTTGCACCAACATGTGTTCAAGCACTCTCTGGTTTTGGTGAGCTACCTTTTTAAGGGGCTGTGTTTCCACAAATCATGCCATTCATGCCATTGCACACGGTACAGTGCTAAAGTCGTAGGCAACATTCTCAGTCTTTGTTAAGATGCAAACAGAAAATATAGGAAATTCAGTACGTTTATACAATTAAAAACCCTGCAATTTTCAGATCTAAATGGCATCTGCTAGCAAAGGTCAGTCTGTACTCTGACATTCTTTGCTGCTACGCTTTCTGCTTACTCTCCTTATCAAGTTACTTTGGACTATAGAAGAATCAGCTTGGTATCACAGTGAAGCTGCCAGATGCTGTTATTGCTCAAGTGTAAGGGGAGCTCGCACTAAATACTTGCCACTGTAAACTATAGAAGCTGCTTTCTGGTTTATTTTCTGTTTTTTTTTAAAATAAATATGTTATGTCTTGCGTCATGTAGATTCTGGTGCTGTTACGAGGAATAAATCTATATGGTCATATACCATGGCTAAAACACCAAATCGAATGGTAGCCGAAAACTTTTGCCCAGTGCTGTATGTTGTAAATAATTACTGTTAGTGTTGTGTCTGTAAAATTTAAAACGGTTACATGCAATAGGTGATTCATTTTTGCAGTGTTCACCTTGTTCAGCCAGTGTTGCCATGTAAACGAGAGCTACACTGGCAAATAGAGCCGAGTTGTTAATACACGTTGGTGGGCCACGTCAGCATTTTCAGGACAAGTGAAAAAAAAAAAAAGTGTTCCGTATGTTGAGTAGTCTTAGTCTCCTCCAGTTCAGATTATGGACTCATTTGATCATTGCATCACCCAGCACCATGCTAATCACCACTTACTTGATGTGTTTGACTGTGGTCCTTATAGTTGAGGGTACAGTACTTACAGCGTACTGCACTGTCCAGGGGAAAGCGCAAATACAGTTAAAGACAGAAGAATAGTGACTGTTGACAGGATGATTCAGTTAAACGTATCAACCAAACTGAGAAATGTTTCTGTCAGTATGTTGTAGTAACATAAAGAATAAAACATGATATATAGAAAAGCTTTACATGGACAAAGATGGAGTGAGATCCACACACAGCAAGTCTAAAGCAGAGCTCAGTGGAGTAGGATTAGAGGGACAAGCAGTCCGATCAGCAAAGGGACGTGCTTTTATACACTCTAGTCTTTCTTCTCTCACTGTCTGCATGTGTGTATGGATCTCTGTTCTATTAATAATACCTGTCCTAAATGTGTCTGGTTCCTGATGCCCAGTAGCATGGAGAGAAGCCTTCTTTCCTCCCTCTCCCCGCCATTATTAATGTGCACTCCAGTCTCATGTTTATCCAGCATTTTAATTGCGCACAGCGGAAGGACGGCAGCGGCACTGCACTCAATATAAAGTACTAACATTTAACGACCCCTGCCGAGGCAAACAAAAACAGATCGTTGGCTCTTCAAACAGATTTGACCTCCCAGTGCGCTAGTCATCTCCCTGAGGTAGCAAGACTCACAAGGACAAGCTGGTCCCCTAATGCTTGATTTATTGATGAATGCTGGCTTGTGATAATTCTTCTTAAAATTTTTAATGTTTAATTTTTTTGGGGAGTGGGGCTTTGGGGGTCAGAACAGTTTGGACACAAACAAGTTTGATTAAATTTGTCAGCATGTGTGCTACAGGCTTTCAGCGAATATTTCTAGTCAAGTGGTTTTTATTGACATTTCAGCCATATACAGTGAAACGAAATAACGTTAGTCCAAGACCAAGGTGCTACATAAACAATAGACTATATGACTATTTCGTACTCAAGTCAGCGTGCTATTGTAGAGGGCTTCCTGAGAGGCCTCAGCTGTCCAAAAGTTTTAGACTTTTATTTCTTTATTTCTTATTTATTAAAATCACTAGTGAACTTGCTCTATAGATGCGTGTCAGTGTAACTTTTTTCCTGTCATTCACCAGGATTATGAACATTTGAAAATGCGCAAGAAAAATCAGGAGTGGAAAGATTGGAAAAAATAATAAAAAACCCAACTGAATATTGCAAAAAATAATCGCTTAAGCTGAAAAAAGGTTATGGAAATGTGCAAGTCGCACGATTCCGTTCCACCTGATCAGACTAAAAACAAAACAAAATCTGTGTTGTTACATTTGGATATTATTTAATATACTGATTAAGTGCAAAATACTGAAAACCTGAAAGAAATAATAAATGAAAAGATAAGATGTGTTACAGACAGCTGCTCCATGCATGCTACAGACTGAACAAACACACAAATGCATTTCAGCCCTTGTTATTTGGGCAACTGCTGCCTGATCTCCAAACTGCAAAGAACATAGCCATAAACATACTATGCGAATGTTGTACATTAAGGTACATCTTATAGCTGCTAAATATTTGAATAGTTTTAAGTTTTTAACAGTTCTATAATGGAACCATTGGCCAACTTGGCACCAAGAGAATGCACTCCTGAGACCTGTGTGTTTTTTATTTTATTTGTTTGTTTTGGCCTGGGCAGACTCCAGAAACTAACTGGGAAACAGTTTTACTCTTCATCAGCAGTTTAAAGTTATTATCATTTTAGGTATGGCCCATTTTTATGCAATATTATTTCCACTAAGGAGTTGTGGTCTGCTCAATCAGAAACAGGAACCAGCCATAAAGGGGCCCCAGGATGTAGGTTTAGTTTGTTTACAACCTAGAGGGAAAAAAAGTCACTCAAGCATAGTTACTCTGCTCTAAGATGTAGAAAGGGAACTTGTTTTAACAGCTTTGTGTCTGCAGCTGTAAAATATAATTTTCACCAGTTTTTACATGTTTACATAAAATCAAACTTAAATTAGCTCATAACTATTTGTTACTGTTTTTTTCTTCTGTGCATCAGGTTTACAGGAGCAGACACTTTGGTGATGGGCGACGTGACCTATGGGGCCTGCTGTGTAGATGACTTCACTGCCCGAGCCCTTGGAGCTGACTTCATGGTACATTATGGACACAGCTGCTTAAGTAAGTTACCAGCTTTAACTCTGGTTGTTTTAACCTATTTAGACAAATTTGTTTTCACTAGATGTTAATAACTTTATTGCTGGTAGCCTCACAGCACCTCCAGTATGTGTGCAGTATCTTTCTAGCTGCACAGGTAATATTTATTTATTACATCAAAACTGAGGATCAGTTGGTATTATGGGGACTAAAAAAATTTCCCACACCATTATACTATCACCAGCAGCCTGAATTGTTGATACAAAGCAGGATGAATCTGTGCCTTCATGTTATTTATACTAAATTCTGACCCTACTATCCAAATGTTGCTTCCTAATCTTTTGTTCAACCAATGTGAATTGTGGCACCCGGTGTTGTTTTTTTGCTGCTACGTCCTATTTGCTTCATGGTTTTGCATTTCACAATCATTATTTTAGTTACTGTTGCCTGTTTTCTAGCTTGAATCAGTCTGACTATTTTCTTCTGAGCTCTGGCATCAACAAGACATTTTGGCTCAGAACTAAAACTCACTTTTTTGGATCATTCTATTTAAACCCTAGAGATGACTGTGTGTGTGAAAATCCCAGAACATCGGCAGTTTCTGAAACTCTCAAACCAGTCCATATAGCACCAAACGGCCATGCCACATTTAAAGTAACATCATTCACTATTTTACCTTAATTTTGCTGCTCAGTTTGAACTTCAGCAGTTCTTCTTGACCATGTCTACATACCTAAATGCATTGAGCTGGCTGATTAGATTTGTACATTAATTAGCAGGTGTACCTATTGAAGTGGATTGGGAATGTATTTCAATAGCAGGTTCCTTTCTAAAAACGCATGATGAAGTTCAGTTAAACTCTGTGGTTTGACACATGAGATATTAGATTGTACATGCTGCATCAATTAAGAGTAGCCAATTAATGAATCCACTGCACTGAAAGGTATTGTACTGATGATAATTATTCTGTTTTGTTCTTTTATTTGTTGTATTTACTGTCCACACATGGCTTTGTAGAACTTTGTTTGGATGAACTCTGATCAGGTTTAGTGCATTACCTTGTCTGTCCCATCTTCCACAACCAACAGTCACAGTTCATTTTGCCATGCTTCCTACTGTCTACTGTCCACTTTGTCACATTGTCACTCTGGCAGTGTGAAAATCCAGTTACTTTTATTTAGGTCTCTGCAAAGCATGTTAATTATCATCAGATAGTGTCAGTAATGCATTGATTTCAGTACTTCACACACGACTGGCGCACAAACACACACTGGACAGGGTCTGTCTTTATCAAAGCATCAGTCTTATTTGTGGCAGTTCATTTCTGTGAATTTACCTTAATAGAAATGAATTAAACTACAAAATTTTCAATTATTGAAAAACCATTAAACTGTCACTAATAAATGGGGTTTTAATAGATAATTTAGGATATGAAAGTCTGAACTGTCAAAAAATCCTGTGAAGTGTGCTGTGGTTTAAGAGATTTGTCACTGTTATATTGAGTGCGTTGCAGAAAATGTTTTTTGGAGGAAAAAAAAAAAAAAAACAGTGTTTGCCCTACCATGTGGTTCTCCTATAAACCATTTATTGATCATCGTGATGAGACCAGACTGGCCACTTGGTTTATGGTGTAGACTTGCAGTAATAATACAAATGCAATAGTTTAGAATGACCTGGATTCTGCATTAGGTTCAAATTCAGATATTAATTTAGTTCATAATAACAAATAAACAAACACTTTTTGGGTAACTCACAAACAGTTGTTCTTTGATTAATCACTTTCAGTGAATGTTAGGCATAATCACCTTAATGATGTTTCAAGTGACACAGATGCCTTCTGCTGAGGTCGGGCATCATATATTGATTGACTTTGTCTGACTTGGGGTAATCTTGTCAGGGTAACATCTCCTGGTGCTGCAACAGTGACCGCAGACAGTCTGTGTGTACCTTTTATACCTTGCTGTCCTGCATAGGTTCTGGACCCTACTGTGACCCTGACCAGGAAAAGCAAGGCTAAATGTGAAATAGTAAAATCCCTATATAATTAATTGACAGAATCTTTTAATCACAATTAAACATTAACCATAACTACTGATTAGTTATCTCAGTATTTAGTAGAGGCACCTTTTGAGCTAGCACATCCATGAGTCTTCTTGGGAATGATACAACAAGTTTTTCACACCTTGATTTGGGGATTCTCTGCCATTCTTCCTCGCAAATCCTCTCCAGTTATGTCAGGTTGGATGGTGAACGTTGAACGACTGCCATTTTCAGATTTCTCCAGAGATGCTCAGTTGGACTCAGGTCAGGGCTCTGGCTGGGCCAGTCAAAAATGGTCATGGGTCAGTTGTTCTGAAGCCACTCCTTTATTATTTTAGCTGTGTGCTTAGGGTCATTGTCTTGTTGGAATGTGGACCTTTAGCCCAGTCTGAGGTTTTCCTCCAGGATATGTCAGTACTTGGCCGCATTCATCTTTCCTTTAATTGCAATCAGTTGTCCTGCAGCTGGAAAACACCCCCATATCATGATGCTGCCACCACCATGTTTCACTGTTGGGATTGTATAGGGCACGTGATGAGCAGTGCCTGAGTTTCTCCACATATATCGCTTAGAATTAATGCCAAAAAGTTCAATCTTCGTCTCATCAGACCAGAGAATCTTATTTCTCATAGTCTGGAAGTTTTTGTAACCTAGACCAGATCTATACATAACCACAATTCTGTCTCTGAGCTCTTTGGGCAGTTCCTTTGACCTCATGATTCTCATTTGAATTGATATGCACTGTGAGCTGTGAGGTCTTACATAGACAGGTGTGTGCCTGTCCTAATCAAGTCTAATCAGTTTAATTAAACACAGCTGGACTCCAATGTAGGAGTAGAACCATCTCAAGAAGGAGGGATCTCATGGAAGTCTGTGGAAAAGATGTCATGTTGAGGGAGTCATGTTGCTCTAAATTCTTAATGAACTTTTCTGCATTTATTTTGTTAAATATTTGTAATTCTGATCTGACTACCATGCATGTTTCCAGTATATTCCATGCTAGAGGCCTCTGAGCCTCTACTCTACTTCTGAAGGTTTTCTTTTGTGCACACTAAAGTTTTAAGTGGCATTTGCTAATGTAACTCTGTGTTCTCGTGCTTGACACAAGTTGTATCACACCCTTTACCTTTCCCTTTACGGACTGAAATTTCTTCAGATTCCTTGAATTATTTAATAGTATTTTGCAGTGTAGAAGGTTAAATATGCAAATCCATTACAAGATTAATGTTCTCACACATTTGACAAGCTGGAGATCCTCTTGACCAACCTCTGATCCTTTGCTCCTCTGAGACTCAGACTCTCCTGGATGCTGATTTTGCAATTTTAATTCTAATTTTAATTCAAGTCTAATTTTACAATTACCTGTTGACATCTTCTTCCTAGCATATTTTCTCCATGCATGCACGTGAAGGAGATGCAGACTCCACTCAGAAAGAACCCAGGCCACTCCACCCTGAGATCGAACCCAGGACCTTCTTTCTGTGAGCCGGTGATGCTACCAACCAAGCCCGTTGAAATGACCTGTTTTGAAATTTCTTTTTTAAAAACTTATTACTAGCCCTAAATTGCCCCACCCCAGCTTTTTGGAATGTGAAAGTAAGGAAAGTCATCCACACAAACATGAGACAAGAAAAACATTTCCAATCTTGTATCGTTGCTTGTTTCAGGACCTTTTATGAGAAAGCTGTGAATTGACTTCAATAAATATGACACTGAGTATAGAAAAGAGTAAGGTTGTTTGTTTGTTTGTTTTTAACACCCTTAAGCTAACCCGTTGAGCTGGGGTGAAGAGGGAGCAATATAGATTTAGCTGTGTAAGTGCTAAACAGAGCTGTTGTCAATAGCACAGCATGAAAGCCATTCAGCTTTGAGCATATGAGCGATAGAGGACCTTTCTAAGGCCCCTGCTGCACATTAACCCAGCAGATCAATGGTGGACGTGCATTAAGTTTGTCCTTTGGAAAGCACCTGCCTGGAGGAGCCTGCTTCTGTGCCGTCCGTTGCCAGTCTGCTGCCCCACATACAGTTGAAGGAAATGTTAAGTCAACAGAGTCAATATATCTGCGAAACAATCCCACCTCTCTTAAATATCAACTACAGCCTCTGGTCTCAAGTCAAATATAAATGAAACACCTCTAGATTAGGACTGATGGCCAGTTGTGATGGACTGATCCAATATTCTGAATCAAATCAGCAGCAGTACTGACCTTAATTAGCAAATTGGATACTAGCCAGACTTGTCAGTCAGTTATTACTCTCATTTGTTATTAAGAAATCAGAAAGTTAATACATGTAGTAACTCTGAATGATGACATTACAAGAAAACCAAATTTCTTAATAAAACGAGGTTAGCAGTCGTATGTCTTCCCATGTCTGTTTCTGTATGCTGTGGTATAGCAGAGCCTGACTTGAACATCCTTCAAACATTTTACATTAACCAACTGTTGGGCAAAATCTTTAACACAAAACTAATTTTATAATACAGTATTTTTTAAATCTCCTGTAATATATTAAATAAAGTATTGGAAATGCAAAACAAAACTCTTACTCTGAGGTCGGTAAAAACTGGTAAAAAATTATTTCTCAGTATGTTTATTAGAATGCCACCAGAAAATACTGGGAATTTGTATGCAGTATTAAATGCCTTTTAATAACTAAAACATTAAATAAATAAATTCAGTACATTTAATAAATACATTTAACATATAAATTAAATAATTAATACATTAAAACGACAATAGATAATAGAAATTAACCAAGAAGTTGTTGGCATTGAATGAAACTTTGTGTGTTAAAGTGATTACAATCTTAGAGCAAAAGTATAAAGCATGGATATAAGCTGAAATTGGTATTTGGGTATTTCTATGTTATCCTGCAGCACATAGGCCAACAGATGTTATAGTTGGGTATATAGATTATAGGCAGCGTGTCACTACACAGAAAAGTCAGGATTGAACTCAAACCTGTGCATCGACGGATCCCAAACAAAACCTGCATTCGTTACAAAAGATGACAAGTCCCTAGCAGTCCAGGTTTTTTGTTCACAATATTATTGCAAACAAAGGCTGGTTTTGATGGCAGGACATGTAACAGGTGCTATGATAAAAAAAATTTCCTTCTGCTAACCACCTGAAAATGGTCATTCTTGCTGGATCAAATTGTCCTCTCTACTGGTGGTCTTCCTGGGAGGTACAGAGTCTGTTTGGTGTGTGTGTGTGTGTGTGTGCATGCCCTCACATAACCACACTACCCAGTATCTAAAAACTCCACACCTGTAATTTTTAACATATCTGCCTGTGACAGAACTGCATGCCAAGTTTTGAAGAATTCTGACATTGCTATCTGTGTGCATTATTAAACCATTCATTTTTTTGTCAATGCATATGCAACTTAAGATTACAAAAGTGGAAAAAAAACTTTAAAATGTAACTTCTCATTATCCCCCCACACAGCTGATGACCACTGGTGGTGATCAGTACAAAGCTCTTGATAATCTCAAAAAAAAAAAAAAAGAATGAAAAATGTTTATTTATTTATATATCAATTATATAATGTGGAAATATATTAAATATTTACTACAGTATAAAATATACTGTAAAAAAGTCATATAAAGTGTCACTTAGTCTAATGTCGAAATCACGTTTCAGGTAATATTTGTACGGAAAACTCTAAATGATAAACGATACTTTCAAGCACCAGTAAATAATTGGACTCACTTTTTTTACAGTGTTGTTGCAGCTTTGAGAAAGCATGATGTCATATGTTTATCACGATTTTTATAATCACCTGTTCTGTACTTTACATAAGTATGATATGTAAACTACACATCTGCATATTGCCGGGGTAGCATAACAACTCACAGCACTAAAGTTTCATAAGAGTGCTACCTCAGCACCTCTTTAACAATCTGATTCCTGTACATACGTAAGCATCAAAGGAAACTGGGACAATGCACCGATATAGTCCGTTCAGCTTTAAGACTGTTAGCCTTAGAATGTTAAACAAATGGCATATTTGGTTTTTACATGTTAAACATCATTAACATACAGACACAACTAAGAGTGTGTGCTGTCAGTGCATTGCTGTGGCAGTAACACTTTAATGATCTACGCAAGTGTAATCGAAATAGGCACAACACATGTCATAAAAGCCAGCAGGGTGCACGGGCTTAGGTTGTGAAGTCTGTAAGCTGTACGTCTCACACAGCTGTTATGGATTAAAATGTTGGTTGGATTGAACGCTTTTCTATTCTCCTCACGTCTAAGTAGCTTCAGCAAAGCTTTCTATGCACATTTTGTGTAATGGTTGTAGATTTAAATATGTTGTATGTGGCTAGGCAGGCAAATGTTTTTACAGTAATTCTGTTATTTTCTACTTTTTAATGTGCTAATGGGTTGAAAAATACATAAAATATATTGATATAAAACTCACAATACCTGCATTTAGTACTTTGTACAGCGTTTAAAATAATTACTTAACTTTTCCTGTCACCATCTTTAATGTCCAGGTTTCTTGTTCATGTCAAAACTGCGAAACGAAGGCGAAGGTGGCTAATGACAGCAAATGTAATTGCCATGATAACATCTTTTTCCTGCTAAGCACATGGTAATGGTCCGGGCATTTGCCTGGATGGTGCACAGTGGAGCTGTGGGAGTTGTTTTCTACAGGTGGTCTGTCTGGGCTGCCCGGAGCCTGTTTGTTGTGTGTACATGATCTCATTAAACAACAGCTTCCACCACCTAACGGCTAGGACAGAACAGTTTTGTTATTGACCAAGGTGGTCAATGGAGGTGGTCAATTGAGGTGAAGTGTACCTATGATATAAATGACAGACCTCTCTCATCTTTCTAAGTAGCAGAATTTGCTCAATCAGTGGCTGACTAATTTTTAAGTAATGAATTACTTATCTGCCTGTGACGTAACTGCATGCCAGTTTTGCACCAATCTTGACTGAATTCCGATCTGATTTTTTTTTTGTTTTTGATTAATGAGTGTAATTTATACTGTATAATATCTAGGCTGCCCAATGAGTTTGGGTTCCTTTTTGATTCTTGGTCCTTTCGAGGTTTTCTCCTCATTGCATTTAGGGAGTTTCCTCTCTTCACTGTCACCTGCTTTGAGACAATGCTTAGTTATAAAACTGCTGCATAAATACATTTGATCTTGACTCCATTTTCAGTTAGGAACTCATGAACAGTTGTTTTTTATTTTACTCCATGATTGTTACCGGTATTTCAGATCAAGAATTGAAACCGGAACGAGTTCTTACATGATTTGCATCTGTAGAAGATGTAAATCTGTAGCCATTAACTCAGCTCAATATTTTCCACTTACCAGCTAATGAACGATGATTTATATCGGGCCAATTAACTCCTAGCATATTTTTCATTTTATCCCTTTTGGTGCACATTAAATGTGTAAACACTTAAGTGTAAATATTTAGGAGGCAAAATGTGAACTTAGAGGTGCTTATGGCTTGTAGGAATTAGTACGAGGCAATGCATTACATGTGTTCCCTCTTAGAGGCTGCTGTTAGGTGGTCTACAGCAGGGTGGGTGTGTGAAACAAACACTGGCAGCTTTATCACATTGACAGGGCATTGGAAATGAAGCAAGATGAACATTGAAATAACCCTGTCAGACACTAGTAGCATGTTAAAGCAACTGACATCCATGACATGTCACATATCTTTACACAGTCTCTGCTTTTCCCATCTCTTCCTGTCATCTTTCATTGTCACCAAGTCTATGAGACCTCTCACTCACGCCTAGTGGTGTTGTAATTGGGTATTGTGTGAGACGTGATGGAGGGAAACACAGGGAGGAAGTGAGGGTGCGTGGTTGTCATTGACAGAGGCTTTAATTGCACTGATAAAGTGTTCTTGGTTGTAATTGGATAAAAACTTGGATCAATTCCACTTAAACCTCATGTTTCTCCCCCTTTTCCCTCTTTACTTTAATTTGGTGTCCAGGTGGCTGTAAACAGACTGCCAAGCTTCCATGGTGTTAATTACAAGACAATGACCATTGGGTAGCCATTAAGATTTCATTAGGGCTGCTCATTTGTATGTACAATGCACTTACCTTAGTCTTACTTAAACGGTTGTGTGCAGATTTTTTTTTTTTTACTTCTGTGTTTACTTTGCATTCACATTGTGCTAGGCAAGCATTCATTTTCAGTGAATGTGTGTAATAGAGCGAAATGTGACTACACAGATCTCAAAACAACAATGAAATTGATGGTTTCTTTAAGTGAATTGCATCTGCCCTTATCCAGAGTAACTTGGGAGTTGTGAGAGGATATAATCCAAGCAACTGAGGAATAAAAGACTTACTCAAGGACTTGCTGGTAGGATTTGTATCCTCGACCTTCAGTGCATTACCCACTGAACCACCCTGCCCATTGATGTAATAAAGCAATTATTATTGCTATTATATGACAATTGCAGTGGGGACAATAAGAATTTGATACACTGCCAAAGTTTTTCCACCTACAAAGAGTTCTGTCATTTTTATCGTAGGTACACTTCAGCTGTTGGAGACAGACCACTCCACCCTGTCATGAAACCCGGGACCTTCTTGCTCGGAGGCAGCGGTGCTACCAACCGAGCCACCATTCTGCCTAAAATTGTGTGATGATTTTTTTTTTTTTTTTTAAATAACTCATTTTCTTTTTTTGTGTAAAATAAGTCTTTTATCACTTACCAAACAGAAAGAATTCTGGCTCTCTCAGACCTGTTAGTTTTCCTTTAAGGATCCCTTCTATTCTGCACTCATTTCCTGTATTAATTGCACCTGGTTGAACTCACTACCTGTGTAAAAGAAACCTGTGTACACGGTAGGCAAGCAGCTATAAACAACTGTTGGTGTAATTATTAGAAAATGGAAGAAACACAAGATGTCTAGGGCTCCATGCAAGATTTCACCTCATGAGATAAGGATGAATCTGAGAAAACTCAGGAATCAGTCCTACACGAGAGGACCTGGTCAATGACCTGAAGAGAGCCGGGACCACAGTCTCAAAGATGACCAATAGTAACACACTACACTGTCATGAATTAAATTGAAGTTCATCAGTCTGTATGATCCATAGGAGGCATGGGAGAAGGTCTTGTTGGTTAGATGAGTCCAAGAGCTTTTTGGTATGAACTCCACTTGCCGTGTTCGGAGGAAGAAGAAGGTTGAGTACAACTCCGAGAACACCGTCCCAACTGGAAACTTTGGGGGTACTTTTCTGTGAAGTGTACAAGACGACTGCATCACATTAAAAGGAGGATGGGCTCATGTATTGTGAGATTTTGGCCAACAACCTTCTTCTCTCATTAAGAGCACTGAAGATGGGTCATGGCTGGGTCTTCCAGCATGAAAATTAACCAAAACACACAGCCAGGGCAACTAAGCAGTGGCTCCATAAGAAGCATTTCAAGGTCCTGGAGTGGTCTAGCCTGTCTTTAGACCTAAACTCAATAGAAAATCTTTTTAGACTCAATGCTGCCCAGTGATAGCCCTAAACCTGAAAGATCTGCACAAGATCTGTATGGAGGAGTGAATCAAAATCCCTGCTGCAGTGTGTGCAAACTTGGTCGAGAACTCAAGGAAACTTCTGAACTCTGTAATTGCAAACAAAGGTTACCGTAAGTTCTGGTTTTCATTTGTATCAAATACTTATTTCATGCAATAAAATGCAAATAAATTATTTTAAAATCATTTGTGATTTTCTTGTTTTTTTTTTAGATTCTGTCTCTAACAGTTTTTGTAGCAACAATTACATTCTTGTAGACATTCTTGTAGACATTCTTGCAAAATCAGTGTGTCAAATACTTACTTTCCTCACAGTATATGGGCTGTTCAGTGTCCCTTACTGAATCTCTACTCAACTGCCTGTAACATTGATGTAATATTTTTCTGGTATTAATTTGTATTTTACAGTGTGAAATCTAATATTCATTTTCAGCACTACTATTCCTGACTGGAGGCATAAAAGGCTTGCATTTGCACACCTACAACCATTACAAACCACATTAGACAAAGTCATTAATCTTCAATGAGGCTTAAAGAGTTTTTTCAACAGTAATCGTTGATGTAAAATGGCCAGAACCAACGATGTGAAAATGCTGAAACGAGTTTAACTTGATGCAAATGAAAAGTGAAGTGATGTGGTAATTACCAATGTGAGCTGAGGATGGTGGGGTGCTTGTTGTTTCAAACTGTGAAACATAATCCCTCTTTCTATTCCTGTTTCATATTTATTCCTAAATAAGATGAAAGAGAAACTGATAGGTACAATTTATGTCCTCAGGGAAGTCGGCATGTAAAATCAGAATGGCACGTGAACAACTCCTATGGCTTGTAAATGTTTGAATAGCACGTTAACAGCCGTTACATCACACCACGGTCAATGCTTTACGCCCTGAAGAGCAGGCATTAATTACATGAAGGAAATTAATTACAAATCGTAGGCATTACAGTGTGTAACCATTGCAAACAATATATACATTCACCACTTTAATAGGTATACCTGTTCAAATGCTCGTTACCTCAGATATCTACTCATGTTAATATCATACTAATCATGCATATAAGGGGATGATATTTGATTTAAGTGACTTTGATTGATGCTAGGCAGGCTGGTATTTCTGAGTATTTCAGAAATTGCTGCTGTATTGACATTTTCACACATAGCCATCTCTAGAGTTTACAGAGAATTGTACAAAAAAAGAGATCTATCCAGTGATGATCAGTTCTCTGCACAAAAATGTGTTGTTTATGTTAGAGTAGATTGGGTTGTGCTAATAGAAATTCAATAGTACCTCAAATAACCACTCGTAACAACCAAGGAAGTACAGAAGAGCACCTCTGAATGCACAACGTGCCAAAACTTGAAGCAGATGAGCAGACCACATGTAAGCCATGAGGCTAGTGTGTGTGTGTGTGTGTGTGTGTGTGTGTGTGTGTGGTTTATGCTGGATCTGTATTTTCAGTTTGGTATCAAAAACATAAACTAATGGAATGAAATTACAAAATGTTCAGACAGGCTTCTCTGAATCGCTTTTTATTGACTTTATAAGCAATAAATGTTCAAACAAAACCCATCTGTAGGAAATTGACTTGTATATAATAATCAGCCTTTAACAATCCAGAGACGTTACGATAGCACCAGCAGTTCCAATCTATTGCACGTGCCACCTTTTTCATTTTGTCCAGTATTGTCAAATATACAGAAATATGACGTGGGTTTGTTCTCTGCATATGTTGTGTTAATGTTTTTTGTTTATTTATAAAAATCAACAAAATAATGTATGGAATTGCACGACTCTAAGGTTCCCTCTGTATAACGATGTGGAATTAAACCTCTAGGAAATCTCAGCTTATCTTTCTGTGTATCTTTGTAGTTCCCATAGATGCCACTGCAGGAATAAAAATGCTGTACGTGTTTGTGGACATCCAGTTGGACACAGCTCACTTCCTGGACACAGTCCGGTTCAACTTTCCTGTGGGTCACTCCCTCGCACTTGTCAGCACAATCCAGTTTGTGGCTGCACTGCAGGTGACCTCTGATTTCAAGTCTTCCTCAATTATTGTCACTGTCCACAGACTTGTACTTCTACTGCACGCATAGTCCTCACCAGTGCTCCAGGCTCTCTGATGCTGGAAATGAGATCTTAGTTTCTCAAGTTAAATTTTAGGCTAAAATCAGATACCTTAAGTCTGTAAAGAGATTTAACTGTGTCCGAGATGTACACTTTTCATTTCGTGTGTGTTACGGAAAGAGTAAAAGGTGTGAAGAATCAACAGCCATTAATTGTCTGGCTGTAAAAATGGTGATTTTTCCACCATGTACTAACTGGATGCTTTTTCTCAAACCCTCAGAACATAGGAATGAAGATAAAGACCTAGTTAAAATGTGCAACTGCGTTTGTTAAATGTAGGAACCGCACACAGACATGATTGGTTTTGTCTAAGGGAGGGGATGCCACTGCAACAGCAACTCCTACAGAGCCCTGCGGGAAAAGCCTCAGAAATCAATACCACAATATAATTTAATGAATTTCCTTGCTTACTTTGATGAAAAACTGTTAGACTGACTATTAACAGCTCAGCATCTTAAATTGACATGTTTTGACACCTGCCACCTGAGTCTTTTAAAACTATTTTCAACTCTATTGGAACCGACCGTATATAGCAGTGAAAGTGCTGTTTAGAGCTGCCCTTAAGCTCCTCTTTAAAATGATGCTTTGACGATAACACCTACAGATCTTTTTTTTATAGCTAGGATCACTGAACATATTAGAAAGCTTCAGCTCATTCAGAATGCTGCTGATAGTTTTGTCCAATATCGAAAGAACAGAGCACATTAATCCATTTTTGAAATCTTTTCACTGGCTTTTAGTTAGTTAAACAATAGATTTTAGAGTGCTGCTCCTAGACTACAATACACGCCTTGGGTTAGGTTTAGAATACATCTTTCTTACTCTGTATAGACAAAAGTTTCAGGACACTCAGTTTAATTATTCAGCTCTGCAGCTTCAGCAATATTTGCTTGTAACAGATTTATAATTTAAAGCAGCCATTTCTGGAGTCTACATAGACAAACAGTGGCAGTAGAATGGGTTGTACGGAAACCCCTGTGAATCTCAGTAAGACACATTAATGTGCTGCTTCCAATAAGTTAGTTCTTCAGTTTTCTGCCCTGCTGTCATTAAAGCAAGTCCACAGAGAATTGTTACCAACTTTGATTGAGAACTTGGTTGCTGTGCACAGAATCTTGACCTCACCTCTGTCAAACACCTTGAAAATGCACTTAAATGTCAAACGTGAGCCATTATCTAATAAAATATCATCAGAAGCTAAACTCACAGCCATGTTACAAAATCTAGGCAAAAGCCCTCTTAGAAGAACAAATTATGTTTAGTAGCAACAATATGGGAATACTACATACTAATAACCATGTTTTAATAGTAGTTTAATAATGTTTTAATAATAGTAATTTTTAAACATACAGATTAGATCTCTTAGATAAATGGACCCAAGCAGAGCCTGCACACTAAAGCAGCCTTTAGCTGTTATGCTGCATACAACTGAAACAAGCTGCCAGAAATGTATTAAATGTGCCTCAAATCATTTTAATAACACAAATCCTTTGTTGTAATTCCCTTTTGTGTCCTTGGTACTTTCTTTTTTTATTGTTAAGATGTTTATCTTTTATTGCTCTTCACGCTTAAGCACCGTTTTGTGTTTATGTACGTAAAGCACATTGAATGAAATGTGTTATATAAATAACCTTGCTTGTTTGCTTGTGTAACACACTGGGTCTGCCTGATCCCTTAGAGATGCTTAGAAAGCAAAAGGCTTGAAGTGATTTCAGTGCTTGTATCATGCCACTTTGGCTCTGATGTTTGTTTCTTGGCTTCCCTCGTTTCTCTTTGTTTGCGCATGTAGGTGTGAAAGGGTGAACTGGGTCAGTTCTGTTTGTCTCTCCGTGTTCCCTCTAACAGCAATGCATCTGTTTCTGCAGGCGGTCAGTGCAGAGCTGAAGCCTGATTATGAAGTGCTCGTGCCTCAATGTCGACCTCTTTCTCCTGGAGAGATCCTGGGCTGCACCTCCCCTCGCCTAGATCAACACGTCAATGCCGTCATGTGAGTAGAACCACAACAAGGCAGGAAGCCTTGCATCAGTTTAATGAAAAGAGCATTAGATGATGTATTACAGGAAATACATTTAAGTTTGAGCTGCACTCAAATTTCACTATGAACCATGCATATTGCAATTAATTAAATCTCTCACACACTATAGAGTGCATTACAGTGACATGCTACATCTAATATATCAGGGAATGTGATCCCTTTTATGTAGGAGTACGAAGAAGAATAGAGAGTAACAAAGACCGCATATCTGCCATTCTTTAAGCATCCATCCACATTTGATTAACTCCACTTGTCAAAGACAAAATCAGATTTATTTATATAGTACTCTTTAAGACCAAGCATTGTCTCAAAAGCAGCTTTACATTATTGTATTATTGTAAAAGGCCAATCCCAAATTGAGCAAGCCAAGGGCAAAACTGAGAAGGAAAAACTCAATGAATATAGAAGCAAGAAACCTTGGGAGAACCAAGACTCAAAAAGGGACCCGACCTCGTTCTGTGGCCTAGATGTTAACTGAAATAATTAAGTTGTAGTAATAGTAAAATTAAGTAAATAATACAATTGAAAGTAATTATAAAATGTAAATTAGTAATACAATTTAATCTTAAATAGATTTAAGATAATGAATCCTCAGTGGGAAGTCCTTGCACATCGTCTCCTAATAACTGAATGACGTAGGGAGCTACTGCTTTCTGGTGGGACTGGGTTCTGTTGATGAAAAACAGTAGAGTAATGAGGAGGAGGAGGAACGTCTAGCTGTGTGGTGCTGGAGATGGTACCGGAACATCAGCTCAGAGAGAAAATGTAGTTACTTACTGGTTAGGAGCACATAGTATATTAACAGTCACTGATGCCATATGCATGAGACTCCGGCAGCATTAATCATAGCAGCATAGCTGGAAAGAGAAAAACCAGAAGGTAACACAGGCAAGAGCCAACCCACACCATGCATCCCAGTCTAAATCTGACCAAAAGCCTGGGTAACTAAGAATATTTTAGCCTAGACTTTAAAACTTCTCGTGTGTCTGAATCACTAACTAAAGTGGGGAGTTTATTCCGTAGCTGGGGGGGGGGCAAGCATGACAGAGTTTTTTTTCCCCTGCTGTGACTTTTTAAATTCTAGGAACTGAAAGAAGTCCTGCACCTTGTAAGCAAAGTAGACGAGCTGGATTGTAAGACTCTCTAAGAATTCACTCCGATAATGTGGGGCCAGGCCATGTAGAGCTTTATAAGTTACAAGAAGTATTTTATAATCAATGCGAAATTTAATGGGTAACCAGTATAGAGACGAACGTACTGATATGATCAAATTGTCTAGTTAGCACTTGAGCTGCTGCATTAAACTAGCTGAAGGTTATTTAGATATTTACTAGAGCATCCAGTAAGTAAAGTGTTACAGTAATCCAACCTCGAGGTTATAAATACATGAACCAGTTTAGCAATATTACGTAACTAGAAACCATACACCTTTCATTAACTCCACTTGTTACTATATTCATAACCCCACTGAATGTCATTGTGCCTCTTCCTTCACCCTACACTTTATTTTTATTCAGATTCAAATTATAAAGTGATCGTTGTTTATTTTATATTATGGTGTTTAGTTCTAAAAAAAACATTGTGAGACAGTAGAGAATGCATGATGCTTATTGAAGGACAACGGGCTGTAAAACCTGTAGCTAACAGGCAAATTCCAGGACCGATCAGTAAGTCCCCCATGTTGAGATTAGTGAGTGTGTTTAGATGCGTTTAATAATCCGGTAACTGCATAAAATCAGATTATGTCAGTAATCCCATCAATGAGTTTATGCATTTGATTAATCAGATAATGGGAAACCTCATCATACAAAATAATGTTATGTAAACTTAAAAATGTTTATTATTTGAATAATTATTCTTTTATTAAAATTTTAGTATCTCCCTAAAAAGTGCTTGGTAGCCAATTGCGATTGCTGCCACGTTTACTTTAGGGTTGCCAGATTTCAGGCATCTAGACAGAAGCCAGCTGACAAAGCAGACAGACCAGACCAGAGCAGAGCAGCAGTGCCAAGTGAATAGCAAGTTTGGTTTTCACATTACATACATTGTTCAATAAATTACTTAAGCTATTCAACACTTTATTATTCGCTTTGTCAGTGATTGTACTGTATGCTGTGATACAGTATATCTAAACTCCTCAGTTTACGACATTTACTGCTGACAGTGTTTTTTCCAACTACACTGAAAAGTCATAAACCTCATCCCCAAATCAGGGAGCACCTGTACACTTAAAGAAACAAGCCCAAAAAAACGCTTAGGATAAACAGACCTATGGTTGCTACCCTCTATCGGTCATGTTTTGTAAGAAACCTGATTGAAATTATACTATGGGTATATATGTGCTGAGAAATCCCATTACTGAGATAAAAAACAGCTCTCTATCAGAGTTTTTAATCTGATTTCTATATCATAGTATGATATTTACATGACTACTTCAATCGTTGGATAACTGTAATAATCAGATTATGAATTACAAGGAACGAGGTAGTGATATTTAGAAAATAAAAGCATTAGCATTCCGCTATCAAAATACATCTAAAATGTTCTGAAATGCGCTGCACCACTGAAACTCTTGATTTCATACTAATTCACATAAAGCATGTGGATTTTTTTGTTGCTCTGTTTCCCTGTTTGTCACTATTGATGACTTTGTGACTTGTTGTTGGACTTTGACGTAAAATGTAAAGGCGACTAGAGGTGTAACAATAGACTCTGCTCATTATATGATTAAGAAGTGTAAACAGTGCAAAACAATGCACATTTTCCTGAATAATTTTAGCAAAAACAGTCTAGTTTCCTGCAATTAAAATGCTAAATTACTAGAAAATAAATAACAAAATATTGTGCACTTATTGCACTTAATGTTTGTGTTCATGGCGTATGATTGTGTTTAAAAAATGTGATCATATCAGATGGCATAATAAACTGAATGTGACGTTGCAGATCCCTGTGATATAGTGGTAGGCGATATGGCCCTAAAATAATATTATATAATATTATATGGCCCTAAAATAACATTATATTTTACGGTCTTGTTGAAGTTTGAGGTGGGTGGGGAATAAAGGTGACGAATCATCAACCACATAAACTTGGCAAACCCAAAAAGAAAACTGACCTCAAATAGGCTTCTGGACTTTCCTCCTTTGTTGCTACTGAGAATTGAAGTTTATAACACAATCACTGCTAATTAAAATGCCTCTAAATAAGCTCTCCCCTTTCGCAATACAAAAGGGTATTATGGGCATAGTAGGTACAGAAAAGGATGCTAAAATATCCTGGTGGAATGTGTAAGGAAAACTCCAGCCCACAACTTCTTTAGTATTAAAACATTTGTGGGCATCAGCATAAAGATCCCCCCCCAACACTAAACAGCTGTAAAATGGTTATCCAGTGCAGGGAGTTTGAGGGTATGCCAGAGTAAGAAATAGATCAAGAACTAGCCTACCAAGACGAGCAATGATAAGGCTGTCAACACAAACAAATGCATTCTAACGTAGACAAAGCAGCTGCATCCAACCCCCGCAACATCCAGGACACAGGAAAACCAGAAGCACTGAATGATGTTGAAATGCAACATCCCAAGACCAAAGCATCTCCTAGATGCGAAAGTAAATCACACTTTCATCATGTAGACCCTCATCCCGAACCAAATGATAATAAGCTCTGTCATCCAGTGGAACTTTCGAGGATTAGGGGCATATCTAGTCAAACTGCAACAATTTAATCATGTTCCTATTCCTATCCTATTGCCATATGCCCCCAGGTAACCCAACTAAGACCAGGTACCACCGTAGTACTGAAAGACTCACCGGTTATAATAGCCACAGGTCATATATAAATAAACCATCCAGTGAGACATCTATCCTAATTAAAAAACACACTCCACATAGCCAAATCCTGATCAATGTGCAACTACAAGCAACAGCAGTTCAGGTATACTGCTTACAAAAATTAGGGGATATGAAATGTTCCCTATTTTTTGTGAGCAGTGTTAAAATTAATACAACAACCCTCACAGTATGTATTGTGTATATACCACGATTCCATCAACACTTGAAGACATGGATTAGTTGGTTAAACAATTCCTTATACACTACCAAGGCATTCAAGTAGCACTGGAGACATGCCGAAACCTCCCCTGTGCAGAGCTTATACAGTGCCCTCCATAATTATTGGCACCCCTGGTTAAGATGTGTTCTTTAGCTTCTAATAAATAATGTTTTTTTCTAAATAATATAGGACCACGATAGAAAAAATAGTAAAATCCAACCTTTTAACTCAAGTGCATTTATTCAGTAGGAAAAAAATCCCACATTAAGAAATAATTGTTTAACATCAAATCATGTGTGCCACAATTATTAACACCCCTGATGTTAATACTTTGTACAACCCCCTTCTGCCAACAAAACAGCACCTAATCTTCTCCTATAATGTTTCACAAGATGGGAGAATACAGAAAGAGGGATGTTCGACCATTCCTCCAGCAACCTGGGTCCTCTCCTCTGCACTCTCCTCTTTAGCTCACCCCACAGGTTTTCAATGGGGTTGAGGTCTGGGGACTGAGATGGCCATGGGAGGATCTTGTTTCTGTGCGTGGTGAACCATTTCTGTGTAAATTTGGCCATATGTGTAGGGTCATTATTTAGCTGAAAGACCCAGTGATGACCCATCTTCAGTTTGTGGGCAGAAGCGAACTGATTTTGTTTTAGAATGTCCTGGTATTTCAAAGCATTCATGATGGCATGCACCCTAACTAGGTTCCCAGGGCAGAAACAGTCTCACAGCATCACTGATCCTCCCCCACATTTCACAGTGGGCATGAAGTGCTTTTCTGCATACTCAGCTCTTGTGTTCTCACACGGTCCCAGTTGTAGTCCCAGTACTGCTTAGCAAACTCCAAATGTTTGCGTTTATGATTGTCAGTGAGAAAAGGTTTTTTCCATGCATGCCTCCCAAACAATTGTTGCTGGCATGTAGATAGCACCTGATGGTTGTTTTGGAGACTTTGTGACCCCAAGAAGCTACCATTTGTTGCAATTCTGTAATTCTGTTAAAGGTTCCTTTTTTCTATGTATGTTTTTGCAATAAAAACTAAATTTATTTTAAGGCTTTTAACATACCTTAATCATGGGTGCCAATAATTATGGAGGGCACTGTATATGCAAGCCCACGAACCAACACTATAGTACAAACATTTAATACTAACACCTTCAGTATGCCCTAAGGATGAGAGCTAATGTACGAAACCCAACATTTTCCTAAACGTTTTATTTGTTATATCCTACATTATAAGATGCCAAGCCTGACCATATACCGCCATGTGGGATACAGATCCAGCAATACCTGAAGGAAATCAACCTGGACTTAAACACTATTGCCCAGACACCCTCCAATGTCATTCCACCATGGAACCATAGAACCTACAATAAAGAAAATAAAAAATTTAACGACTCACGTGAACACCCATCTCTAGAAATTTCTAGAAAACAGAGAAAAAAATCACACTTCACTTCCCCATGTACACAGATTCCTCCAAAACTATGAACAAAGTAATGGTAGCAGGCCAACAAATCCTCAGAGCGAATTACCAAAACATAATTCAATTGTATTCAGCTAAAGCCTATGCCCTCCAAGTAGCAAATGACCAATTCAAAACTACACAATGCAGAAATTGAGAAACAAACAATTACAAACCCCATTACAAAAAAAGTTGGGACAAATTACAAAAAATGGAGTGCAATATTTAGCAAATGTCAAAAAATGATATTGTATTCACAATAGAACATGGACAACATAACAAATGTCGAAAGTGAGACATTTTAAAATTTCATGCTAAATATTGGCTCATTTGAAATTTTGTGACAGCAACACATCTCAAAAAGGATTGGATGGGGCAATAAAAGGCTGGAAAAGTTAAAGGTACAAAAAAGGTACAGCTGGAGGACCAAATTGCAACTCATTAGGTCAATTGGCAATAGGTCATTAACATGACTGGCAATAAAAAGAGCAACTTGAAGTGGCAGCGGCTCTCAAAAGTAAAGATTGGAAGAGGATCACCAATCCCCCTAATTCTGCACTGACAGTGCAGTTCGACAGTGTAAAAGTGCAAAGAGTTTGAACATATCATCATCTACAGTGCATAATATCATCAAAGGATTCAGAGAATCTCTGTGTGTAAGGGTCAAGGCCGGAAAGCCATACTCTGTACCCGTGATCTTCGACCCTTAGACGGCACTGCGTCACATACAGGCATGCTTTCGTGAACACAATTCACCGTGCCATCAACCGTTGCCAGCTAAAGCTCTATAGTTCAAAGAAGAAGCAGTATCTAACCAAGATCCAGAAGGACTGTTCTGTGGTCAGATTAATCAAACTTTAAAGTTCGCTATGGAAATGAGGGACGCCATGTCATTCGGACTAAAGAGGAGAAGGACGACCCAAGTTGTTATCAGCGCTCAGTTCAGAAGCCTGCATCTCTGATGTTATGGGGTTGCCTTAGCACGAGTGGCAGGAGCAGCTTACACATCTGGAAGGACACCATCAGTCCTGAAATGTATATCCAGGTTCTAGAGCAACAGATGCTCCCATCCAGACGACGTTTCTTTCAAGGAAAACCATGCATTTTCCAACATGACAATGCCAAACCACATACTGCACAATTACAGCATCATGGCTGCGTAGAAGAAGATTCCAGGTACTGAACTGGCCAGACTGCAGTCCAGCCATTTCATCCAGAGAAAACATTTGGCGTATTTTAAAACGGAAGATACGACAAAAAATACCTAAGACAGTTGAGCAACTAGAATCCTACATTAGACAAGAATGGGTTAACATTGCTATCTCTCAGCTTGAGTAACTTTTCCCTAGACGTTTACAGGCTGTTGTAAAAAGAAAATGGGATACAGTCTCACAGTGATAAACATGACCTTGTCCCAACTTTTTTGAGATGTTGTTGTTACGAAATTTAAATTAACCATTTTTTTTCTCTTTAAATGATACAACTTCCCAGTTTAAACATTTGATATGTCATCTATGTTCTATTCTAAATAAAATATGGAATTTTGAAAGGTCTACATCATTGAATTCCGTTTTTATTTATGGTTTGTACTTTGTCCCAGCTTTTTTGGAATTGGGTTTGTAGAATATAATAACACTTTTACTCATCAGTTACTAATAACTGACACCAAATCTGTACTAACCCAATACATTGAGGGAAAGGTGACGAAACAAATGGAACCAGCAGACCAATAAAAAGCTGCACGAATTTAGCTCAAACATAGGAAACTGGCCAAAGAAGCTGCCAAAGAAACACAAGGTGCCTGTTGGACACACAAAACTAGCCCACCCATTCTTATTAGAGGCTGAGGAACCACCACTTTGCAAAAATTGCAAAACTAGGATTACAATAAAACACCTGCTTGTCGAATTCCCCAGATATCTGTAACAAAGGAAGAAAGTATCAATATAAGACACACTCGATTCTACTATTCACCCAAGACAAAACAAGCAAACTAGTTAAATGATTAAACTACATCCAACTAAGACTCCCCATTTAGCAACCTGATTAAATAAAATAGTAAATTAACCTCTGCAAGACCTGACCTGACCTGCCATGAAATGGCTGAGGTGCTAACATTGGGTTCAACAAACAGATTTTTACAGAAAAAGATTTTTCTCTCTCTCCTAATATTATGTACTTTTTATGTAGGAGGTTGGACATGTTGCATTGCATGAGATCATCTCTGTGTTTGTGTGTGTCTCTCTTGGTTTGATGTGATTCATCATGTGTAGATAATGGTAGTAGAAAATGGCACAGAGGGTTGTGTTGAGGGATAAACTGGTTGGCACACAAACATATACACACGCTTTTTTCAAAGGTCAAAGTGGTCTGTTTGCACTCTAGCCACGACATACAATTTTGTCATTTTGCAAACCTTATCCAGAGCGACTTACCAGTCATACAATCCTAGAGTGTACAAACTACGTAGCTGTGGGTGAAGCTCATTGTTTGGCAGTGCTGGGAAATGTCACATTCTCCTAATTCTTAGTTGGGCATAAAGTTTTTTCTTGAATGTTGTAGACACTCCCACCTCTGTAATCCCATCTGATTGTAATCATTCCAATCACCTGTAGCATTTGCCTGATTACTGTATTCCATTTTAATAGTATCTTCTGATGGTTCCATGACTAATGATACAGACTGTCATTTAGGCATAGATTTTCGGTCAAATCAGTTCTGTTGCATCTTTCATACTTAGTGATAGGTGTGTTTGTGTTTGCAGTAAAGGCCAAAAATCAAAGCACACATTTTGAGGAACGATTTATAATGATATGCAGGATAATGACCCCAAACCAACCTCATACAATAACTTTGCAACAACTGTTTAGAGGACGCCTTTGCACAGCAGGCACCTTGGGGAGGCAGAGTCAAGCATTCAGTAACACCAACAGATGCTCTTTGTAATACAGGTGCACCTCAGATTGCTACGTTTCAGTTTATGATAAAAATCAGATAATACTCATTTAGTAGAAACTGAATTCTGGATTTCGATTTTTGCCTGGGCATACGATATACAGAATAACACTCGGCCAGATGACCGAACTGAGCAAAAGTGTCAATTTACATTAGATACAGAACATCCCATAATTATTAACAGCCTTGGTTAAGAAGTGTATTTTGGCTTCTTATTTTTTTTAACAATACAGGACAACAATGCCAAAAAATGGAACAATCTAAGCTTTAATTGGAGTGCCTTTTTCCTATTTGGTGGGAAAAAAAAGAAATAAATCTTTTGAATGAAATTGTGTGTGCCAAATTATTAGCACCCCTGGTGTTAGTACTTTGTACATGCTTTTTTTTGCCAACAAGACCGCACTTTCTCATCATCAATAACTCTTCACAAGATGGGAGAATACAGAAAGAGGTCATTTCTCTTTGCACAGCCTCTCTAAAACGTCCAGAGTCCTGGGTCCTCTCCTCTGCACTCTCCTCTTTAGCTCACCCCACAGGTTTTCTATTGGGTTGAGGTCTGGGGACTGAGATAGCCATGAGAAGAGCTTGATTTTGTGCCTTGTGCGCCATTTTTGAGTATATTTGGCCACATGTTTAGGGTCATTATCTTGCTGAATGACTCAGAGGCCACCAGATTCTGATACTCTGTTTTGGTCTCATCTGATCAAAGCACACGGTTCCAGTTAAAATCCCAGTAATGCTGGCAAACTCCACCCGTTTACGCTTATGAGTATAACTTAAGGCTTTAACAAAGCCTTTCTATAACAAAGGCTTTCTTTGTGCATGCCTCCCAAACAGCTTGTTGGCAGGTAGATAGCACCGAATGGAGACCTTGCAACCCCAAGATGGTACCATTTAATTCAATTCTCTTACAGTGAGCGTTGCAGAACTTTGCATCATACACTTGCGCCCTCTTCCAGGCTTGTTTGTCACAGTTCCAGATGTTTTGAACTTTTTGATGATTGCTCTGACTATAGATAAGGGCATCTGCAGGCGAGTGGCTATTTTAGCCATTGCCTAATATATGAAGGTCGACACGTCTGCGTTGCTTGAATAGTGTGTTCTCTTGTCTTTCCCATGTTTAAGAGTGAGTACGAGTAAGAGACCTCTGTGTAACGCCATGTTTATACCCCAGGGAAACAGGAAGTGATGAATTACTAATTAAAGGTACCTAGATGCTTTGATCCACTTTATATGCTATGATGTATACAGTACATTTTAAAGTCTCTGCTTTACAATTACATCAACTTGCATGCGCATTGTGGAATGTAACCCCATCACAAATCAGCATCTGAACTGTGAAATCACCATGGGATATCATAGATAAGCAGATTGTAACTTGAATAGCAGTCAATACAGCAGTTGGGGGGGTATGACAAATACTTAACTTTTTATTCACATTGTTATGCAGGTTAAATGAGGCAGATAATTAAATTAGAGGAAAATGCACAATAGAAGTATTTTCGCTAATGGTTTTGACTACATACAGGTGTTGCATCTGCATCAAGTGATCTAACCTTTATTGAAGTCACATTTCTAAGCACATTCTGATTTGTATAATGAATAAATAGTTTTCGATTTTGGTGTCAGTACTGAATACACCTTTTGATGTTAACAGGTGTATAATCTTCTGATCTTATGAATGCTAAATGCTTACTGAAGCCAGACAATGTATTGGCCATTTGGGTAAATAAAGTCAAAGGCACAACTTGCTTCAATCTGTGTTCATTTATCCAATATAAAAACAGCATGTGGACGTAGAAACATTACTTGGTGCTGGTTTGCTCAGGACCATAAACTTGTCATAAAGAGACCAATAATAAAAAAAAACCTGTAAGAACAAACAAGGAATTTTACTATAAATGGTATGTTTTGTTCAATTCCTAATTACACTCATCTGATCAATAGATACAGGAAGTACATTTGCTACCAAAACAGGTTCTATTAGTCTTCAACTATGTGTTAACATATGTTTTTCCAGCATGAGTTCAGTGAAGTCACATGATTGCGTCTGTGTAATTATTTAAGGTAGTATTTTATAGAATGTATCTGTAAACTTGCTGTAGATTAAGCTTGAGCCATATACACCCTTAATGCAAAAATCCAGAAGAATTCACAGATGTCTAACTACATATGTGAACATGAGGACAGTTAGGACAGGAGCTGTTCTATACAGGCATGCGGCAGTATTGTATTTTCATTTGTATTGTATTTACAGTACTACAGTTACATATGCTTAGAAATATTATAATAATAATAATTAATAATTAATGAAATAGCCTAGCGCTTAAGGTACTGGACTCTGGACCAGGAGGTCCGGGGTTCAAATCCCACCTCTGCCAAGCTGCCACAGTTGGGTCCTTGAGCAAGACTCTTAACCCACAATTGCTTGGATTGTAAGACTGTATCAGTTGTAAGTCGCTCTGGATAAGAGCGTCTGCTAAATGCTGCAAATGTTAGAAATAAGTAGTTTGGTCCTAAGCGTTTGGGGGAATGATGGATTTCTGCTCTTTAACTCTCAAACCTCTACTTGTATATTTGCGGTTTTAACTCTGTTTACAACATGACTGGGGTTAAAAGTAAAAAAGATACTTTTTTATTTCAGATTAAGCTTTATTACAATTTTTCAGAACTCAAACATTAATCGAATGGTCGTTGATCAGACGGATGTTACATTTCAATACGTTTCTTTTTCATCAATCATCCTTCCACCACTAGCAGTCTTGAAGTCTAACATGACATCCACATAAACTGCAGCATCAGGCTCCTCTAATTCAGCCCTTTTTTTCTTACTGCAATATTATTATACCATCCTCACCACAGTCAAAAGATTAACTGCTACTTAATCCTTAAGGGTGGCATATTTATAAAGATATAGGCTTATATGTATAGAGGATTTGAAATAATGGGAATAATGACCATGATAAAATTGCTATGTCGTTAAATAATAGAAAAGCTTCTGGCTTCTCTGCTCTGTCTCCATAAGGCTGAAGGCAATTTAAAGCTCTTTGTTGGCTGGATAGTAAAGCATGGCTTGCGTGTTTGGCATATGCTTCCTATACTGTATGGAATGGTTTGTGGGCCAGAGAGATCTGTCTAATTATGGTAATAAGCTGCAGACTGGCTGAATGGGCCTTTTTTTAAAACGAGTTTAACAAATGTTAATTGAGGTGGTTTTTAATCTCGCATCCTTGACTACGTGTCTTGTGGAAATGTGTGACCGTTCGAGTGTTAGACTGTGTGGTAGTGCACTTTGTCATACATGCCTCCCTGTGGATGAGTGTGCATTAGGCAGGAGCTGTGGACATGTGATTTAGTGCTAGGACTGCTGAGATTTGCATTCTGCCGCTTTTGACGTGAGTCACGCTCGTGTATAGTAACTACTACATTAACATTGGGTGGACCTCGCTGACTTTGAGCGAGAGTGCATGTCCATTTTGGTCAGTATTCACTCATAAGACCCAGTGGGATGCCAATCATGGTCGGTTGAGTTCAATTTCTGAAGGCTGGTTAATAAGGACCTTATTTCTGCTCTCTGATCAGGTGCACAAGGGTCATACACATCACGATTACTAATCGCACATTAAGATTCCGTTTGTGTGTTTTGGAAAGCATGTGTATGTGACCTTTAGCCGTAACGTGACTGAATGTGTAGATCTCCCTCGGAACTGCTGCTGTCTGTAATCTGATCAATTAGATTTTTTTTCCTCAGTGTAATACAGCATGTTTGTCATTGTAGATACCTCGGTGATGGAAGATTTCACTTGGAGTCAATTATGATTGCCAATCCTGACGTCCCAGCGTACAGGTAAAGAAAGTCTTGTCATTTATATTTACAGCGTTTTTCAGATAACCTGTGTAGAGAGATTACAAATTAGGCAGCAATGTAATGGGCCCAACAGTGACTGCCTGGCATCCTTTCTCCTTACATGCTGCCTTCAATTAATTGTTTAATTAGTAAGGTTGCATTGCTGTGCAATATTGTGCAGTAAAGCACATTATAAAGGTGTTTGCATCACAATTTAAATAAATACTTTGGATCAATAGGCCTCTAAAATGGGTCTGCTAAATGACTTAAATGTAAACTTAAATGTAAAATTGTTGGCCGGACTTTGATGACTGTTACTGTGATGAGACTGCGGTAGCCTAGTGGTTAAGTTACTTGACACTGGCCCTGATGGTCCAGAGTTTAAATCCCATCTCTGCCAATCTGCCACAGTTGGGTCCATAAGCAAAGCCCTTAATACACATTTGCTTGAATTGTAACACTGTATCAGTTGCAAGTTGCGCTGTATAGAAATGTCTGCCAAATGCTGTAAATGTAAATGTTACAATTATACATGCACATAAAATGCTATATCACTTCATAATGCAAAAAAACCCAAAATCATCCAACCTCATTCCCATAAAAAAAACAACTTTTAATTAAATGGCAGCATAGTGAAACATTTTTTTTACTTTTTTCTTTTCTTCTTACAGCTCAACATGAAAATGTACAGTAGGTTAAAAGACAATTGTCTTCACAAACCTACAAATAAAATAAAGTAATCCCTATTCGCTCATTAGTATTGTGCTATATAGGGGGAGAGCTCTATATTTTGTTTATTAAGTAGCACTAAACCTCAAATGAAATCTTAACACTTACCCATCAGCACTGGTCTGATAAACAAACTGGCAAACAGCTGAGCCATGTTTAAAGCCTTGTGCACACATGAACTGAATTCTGAATAGAAGTTAGTAAAAGCACCAGGCTGTCCCTGTGGTGAAGTGTAAATGTGATCGCCACAGAATCAATTAAATGAGACTGGTTGTCCGTGAGCCTGGTCGTCTTGCAAATGGGCCAATAGATCAGTGCAAGTTCACTTAAATGGACTTCCTCAAAACACTCTTGGACTTGACAGGACTGGTTGTGTTATCAACACAAATGTCTAAACAGATATTAATGAAACAATGGTCATATGAAATGTAAGCTTACAAGAGCTTTCCTGATGTTTCTGAAAATACAAAGATGCTCTATAATAAAAGCTAATGCAGTCATCATATTTACTTTCTTATTACTTCAGAGAACCTTTTTAAATTCTACATTTTGGTTGGGTGCTTTAAAAAAAAAACTGATATTGTATAAGTAAAGGAAAATTTTTTTGGTTAATCCTTGCACCCCCCCCCCCCCCCCAAAACAAAAATAAATAAATAAAACTTCCCAGTAGTGACCAATTAAGAAGCCAGCATTCCTCGGTGTGAATTTGTTGGTGACACAATTTGTTGGTGGCTGCAGATTGAAAGGAGCCACTTACTGGCCTTCAGTCTTCCTCCTTCAGTGTGACCACAAAGCAAGTAATGTCAAAAACACTGGATATGCTAAATTGGGAGGGAGGGGGTGGGTTAAGACGGTGACAGTATTTTTTTTTCTTTCTCCCCTCTCGATGCTACAGACCTAAATACACAGATATAGCTGCATTTCAAAATGTCAATTATGCCTCTGGAGCTAATTTCATGCATTTATATGGGGTTATAATCGTTGCGTCAGATGTATCAGAATGTAGGCTTTCAGTAAATATATTGCACTCATTTGAATGCAGTCTTTCTTGAATGGTTTGTATGCAGGTATGATCCATACAGTAAGGTGTTTTCTCGGGAATATTATGACCACAAGGCCATGCGGGCCAACAGACAACAGGCCATAGAGACAGCACGTTCAGCCCAGAGGTGGGGCCTCATTTTGGGCACGCTTGGACGTCAGGGCAACCCCAAAATTTTGGAGGTGAGGGATAAACATTTCAAGTAGATATTACATACCGGGGTTAGACAATGAAACTGAAACACCTGTCATTTTAATGCGGAAGGTTTGTGATGTATCAAGAGCCACGGTATGCAGGGTAATGTCAGCATACCACCAAGAAGGACGAGCCACATCCAACAGGATTAACTGTGGATGCAAGAGGAAGCTGTCTGAAAGGGATGTTTGGATTCTAACCCGCGTTGTATGCAAAAACATAAAACCACGGCTGCCCAAATAACGGCAGAATTAAATTGCACCTCAACCCTCCTGTTTCCACCAGGACTGTCCGTCTGGAACTTCACAGGGTCAATATACACGGCCGGGCTGCTATAGCCAAACCTCTGTCTAAAACCAGGTGTTTCAGTTTCATTGTCCAACCCCTGTACATCACCGATCAATTCCACAAAGCATTCTCTTCCAGATTAATGAAGAGCAGGCAAACATAGAAAATGTGTTCCATGCATGTGTGTTGCTGTAGTGGAATGTGTATGGGGTCCTAATCAGCTGTTAGGATTGGGAGGGGTCCTTTTTCACCACCCCATTACTCCCTTTGCTTCTTTTTGATCTTCTCATTTGTGTTTCTCTCTCATGTATTGTGTTTGACTTTGTTTTGACGCCCCCTCCCCCTTCCCCCTTCCCTGTCTCATCTTGTATTAATTGGTATGCATAAAAGAGGGGAGAGAGGAAGATGGGGATCTTTCCAAAATCTTCCCATTTTACAGTGGGATGAGATTTTTTAACACAAATCTCTGTCTCTGTCACGTACCTCTCTGACACAAATTAGGTCTCTTGTCTGTGCTTGACAAATATACAGTAAGATGGATATTCTGATTGAGTTGATCTGTAGCTGTTGTCTGATTGTTACTGAGAGTAAGATACTTGAGTTACTGTCAGCTTTTACATTTCAGCATGCCATATAAAGACAGCATATTTAAACTTAAAATATTGAGGAGATTTGATGTGTTTTATGTACAACTCCAAATCAGAAAAAGTAAAATGCAAGTATAAATGATTTATGCTGTTGCAGAGAGTAACCCGGGAAATGCAACATTCTGATCATCTTCATTTTGTTTGTTAATAAACATTCTCATATTTTAATGCATTGAAAAAATTGGTATGGGGTCAGTTTACACCTAGTATAAAGCTAAATGTATGATCTGATTTCAAACAGGTGATATCAACAAGTGATTATAATTATGAAGTGGTACAAAAACACAAAAGGATGAGTCTTAAAATAACAATTTACCTCAAACAAAGCCTGTAAAGGATTTACATCTTTCAGTCCTAACCTTTTCTGATTTGATTTGCATTGTCTTGTTGTCTTGTTGTCAATGCAAGGAAAATGCACATCCCTGGAAAAAGGATTTTTAAGGAATTAGTTTTGCTCAAATCTCAATGCACTTTTCTGCATTAACGCTGGCATAACAAAACTGAAAATGACCTTTGCAGATGGCACTGACCCAACTCTATACATGGAACACCCCTAGCATTTGGACTTGGATGGTGCATTTGGATGGTCCTTTTCATCTTTGGTCCATGTTTTTCCAAGTTGCTGTTTTAGTACCAAATCATGATTATAATCACCTGTTTGAAATCACACAATGATTTCTTTTTTTTTTATTATTCATTACTGGCTCTAAATTGCCCCCATCAAAATCTTTTTTGGACTGTGTTGTTGGCCTGAAATGCTGGAATGGATATTTATTTATTGCGAATTTCTTAGGTGTATTATCTCAATAACAAATGAAATAAATTTAGGAAAACAGGAAATATCTTGGTTTCAAATTGGGTTCTTGTCTGCCGTGAAAAAGAATGGAAACACTGCATTTTTTTTTTATTTGCGTTTTCCATTACATTCCATTTTCTGATTTTGGGTTGTATTTACCTATACAGTTTATAACTGAATAGTACAGAACTTACTGTATTGAATTCACACCAGTCTTTTATTATTATAATTGCAATGGCATAATTTGACCCTCTGTATTTTTTAATTAAAAAACATGCCATTTTGGGTTCTCCAATTTACTTTTGCTGACACCAGATACTGTGGGTTGATGGCATCCAATGACATCCTTTAAACATCCATTGCTCTGGTTTCCTCCAGAGCAAAAAAAAAACTAAACTAAACTTTCCTTACACTAAATATAGAAACTATTCATTGATAGAGAAGTTTTCTGGACAACTGATCTACTTTGGATTTCAGCTTTTCAGTTTTCGTTGTGTCATAGAGGTGGTTATTTAATCCTGTGGTTATTTTTGGACCATGTATCAAATTTTCTGCAAAAATGCAATTTATACCCGTCAGTGAGATTTAGCCTTAATCTTTCTTTTGAAAAATAAGTTTGTGATTTCTGCAGCACTTTTGTTTCTACAGGGGGTATCTGTCAAATCCCGTGTATATGTTACATGTTGTTTAAAAATCACTTACCATGTCACTTCATATGTCAAAGTCATTTCATGCATATTTTGTCAATTTAATTAAAAGTAAAAGTGGTGAGAAAATGTATCATGTAAAGTACAAACAGCTTCTATCAAAAATAAAATCACTTTCTTGGAATTTAAGGTAATTGGAAATTAAAAGTACATTTATAAAAGTGAAATTGCTATAAAAGTGTGAATAAATTAAGAAAGAAATATTTTGAGTCGTGAATACCTAAAACAAGCATTTTTATTTAGGCATTTTTAAGAGACACAAAAGTTTGGTCTTGTTTACTTGTCATTGCATAATAAGGGTTTTAGTGCCCTGACATCTGCAAATAACTAATAAAGTGATAAATAAAGGAACGTATGGTCTCTCTCTCTCTCTCTCTCTCTATCTGTCTTGTATTCTCTCTCTCTGTCTTGTATTCTCTCTCTCTGTCTTGTATTCTCTCTCTCTCTCTCTCTCTCTCTCTCTCTCTCTCTGTCTTGTATTCTCTCTCTCTCTCTCTCTCTCTCTCTCTCAATCTGTCTTGTATTCTCTCTCTCTCTCTCCCTCTCTTTTTCGCATTCTCTGTCCAGCATTTGGAGTCAAAGCTAGAGGCTCTTGGCAGGTCATTCACCAGGGTGCTCCTCTCGGAGATCTTTCCCAGCAAGCTGGCGCTGATGGCAGATGTCGACACGTGAGTCTCTCATCATCTACATGCACAGACACGTTCTCAGAATTCTCCAATTAACAATCAGCTCATACTCTTCCAGCATTGCAGCCTTCCCCAAAACACAGTGCCCATTAATCCCAGCTTTAGTGCCCTCTGAGGACTTTCACACAGCGAAGATATCGCACAGGGCTTAGTTCGACAGCGAGGGCAGATAACACTCATGATGGCATGGTAACTTTGTTTCATAACTACCTGTTCCTCTCCCACCTTGAGAGCTCTGTGACAGTTGATGTGTCCTTAGAGATCTCATTTTTTAATTATTACTAACCCTGAGGTTTTTCTCTCTTAGCAGCTTATGTGATGAGCAATAGCATGCATGCTAAATATTAAGAAAAAACGTACTAAACGTTATTGTAAGCTACATGCAGTGCATACATAGTGGGTGAGGATGAGCGATGAGACAAATGTTACACTTTAAAAATTCTAAATTATTTTTAGGAAACTTATGCATGTCTGTATTTGTATTGTATTTGTATTGTAAAATGCACCCACAAATATACTGTTCCAACACTTAATGAAAATTATTTTTTATGATAAAATTATTCATATCAGTTACAGAAAATGGTTTTGAATTTCCTTCTGTTTAATTATTTTAGGAACAGCTAAGGTCTTAAATAACTCAAATCACCTCCAATTTCATTTTGAAATAGCCCCTAATGAAATAACCTAATAATACCCCATACCCCCATAATAAAATCCCCTAATTGAGCAGTGTATTACAGTACATCATAAATTACAGCAGAAGTTATACCGGGTGGGCAAAAAACTTTTGTTTCTAGTTTTATAATCCCTACATTAAATTAACTGCTTAAGGTTCAGGTGATGCTGTAAATTATTTCAGTGTGATGGAGTGTGATAACTAAACTATTTTACCAAAGTCAGAGTAAAATTTGTTTCTATAGTACGTTTTACAATGGAGCATTGTCTCAAAGCAACTTAGCAATTTTATATGATCTTCTACTATCAAATACCAAAGCCCAAAGCTGAACATGTCTAGGGTGACAGTGAAAAGGAAAAAACATACCTAAAAAATGGACCCAACCTCTGTGGGAAGTCGTTATATTATATTTTGTAAGAATTAAATAACAGCATGAAAATGCATGTTCCTTACATTTACTTTGACTTTTATTTCTTTGACAACATCCATTCCTGCATTTCAGATCTGCAACACACAATCCAAAAAAAAAAAAAAAGTTGGGATGGTAAAGCTTTGTAGTGTTTCCATTGCTTTTCACCAAATTTTGGCACAGAGGATACCAAATTATTTAGTGTTTGTCTGTCTGTCTGTCTGTCTGCCTGCCTGTCTGTCTGTCTGCCAGTGTCTGTCTGTCTGCGTGTTGCTTCCTGCGAACATAGATACATAGAACATAGACGGAACAAGATAGTCGTCTTTGTTCCATTTTAAATTTTATAATTCTCCACACATTTTCTATTAGGGTCAGGTCAGTGCAGTATCTATACCCTTCTTCCATGCCTTTGCAATGTGTGCAAGAAATTCATGGATGTCCATGGAAAAGATGACACGTTGCTCTAAAATCTCAATGTACTTTTCTGCATTCATGCTGTGTATGTCAGAAGTACAAATGATCTTTACAAAGAGCAGTGAAACACAGCCCCATACCTGGCTTTCAGACTTGTTGTTGATAAGAGTCTGGAGTGTCTTTTTTTGCATTTATGATGCCATAGCAAAAAATGAAAATGACCTTTGTCAGCGTCATTGACCCAATTCTATACTAAGATAGACCCTGGCATTTGAGGATCAGGGGAAGAGATATGTAAATCCATTTCTTTGAATTAAATTGTTTTTTATATTGTTTTGTTTTTTTATATTGTTTTTAAATTAATTTGCTCATGTTTCTTCTTGCCTGGTAAAGCATGAACTATTAATAAAATAAAAATGCACCATAAACTACAATATCTGTTTAGCATGACTTTCTTAAATCACAAATTATTATTAGAGATATTTTAAAGATAAAACTTGTTACATTTTGTGTGAATATCTTGTATTTGTGGCAATAAGGATGAAATTATAGGGTGTTGAGACAATATCATATATTTGGCTTTCCTATCGTTCGGGAGTAATTGAGACTTGAGATTTTGCTGTATGATCACAAAAGCTTTATATATACTGATCACAAAATTAGGGGATACTACAAAATGAAATATCCCATAATGAGATCCTCTAAATCTTGACAACTAGAGATTGGATAATCAATAATGGATAATGGTAACATCTGCATATCAGCATCTGTGATATTATGACTGATGTTAAAATATGCAAAAAAAAAGCGAATGGTCCAAAATGTTGCACATCAGCTTTAATAATAAAGACTTAGATCTACAGTACTGTCCAAACGTCCAAAGGTCACCATTACATTTTTAGTAATGTCTAATGACCATATATAACACATGACTGGATCCAAATATTTGAAACTTGGAGATACTCTATCCACTGATCTTCAGTCCATTCTTTGGCGGCATGGTGGCTCGGTGGGTAATACCACTGCCTCACAGCAAGAAGGTATTGGGTTTAATCCCAGCATGGAGCAGCCTGGGCCCTTTCTGCATGGCATCTGCATGTCCTTCCTGTGTCTGCGTGTGTTTACTCCAGGTACTCTGGTTTCCTCCCACAGTTCAAAGACAGGTGTGTTAGGTTAATTGATTACTCTAAATTGGCATTGACGTGTGTGTGTGTGCGCGTGTGTGTGTGTGCGCGTGTGTGTGTGTGTGCGTGTGTGTGTGTGCGTGCGCGCGCGCATGTATAAGTAGTTCTGATATAAGCCTTGTGTGTGTTGCGCCAATGGACACTGATTCTGATAGCGACATTAAGCAAACCAAATAAACAAACATTCCTTTCCTTGTGAGCTTTAGCACATCTTAACCCTTATACCCTGTTCAAAATAGCTGCTACTCTTCCAAAAACTTTTGATCAAACTTCTCCAGACTGTAGAAGGAATCCTGTTGAAGTGCCCAGATGCTGCTATTTTTTAATACTGCACACAAATTTCCGGTATTTTCTGGCTGTATTCTTATAAAGAGACTGAAAAATTATTATATATACTATTATATAAGACTTTTACACAGTACTGTATCGTAGAAACAATTCAGACAACTGAACCAACCAATGGTCATCTTTGATAACCCGATATTGATCAGACAATAAAAATGTGTACAATAAAATGTGTATGTTGCTTAGCACCAGGTTTGTATGATCAGTGCTGTGCCTTTGTGGAAAGCCAGACTGAAATTGCTCAGTGTTATTGCTGATTAGAAACTGCTTTAGGTGATCACTGACCAGGGACTCGAGGATTATAGACCTTACCGACATCTTTGAGGTCGGGCGACAATTGTCTAATTTAGTTGGATCACTCCTTTTGTGCAGTGCTTAAACCAAAGCATATTTTAAATCATCTGGAGTAACAGTCTGCTCCAAAGACAAATGAAAAATATTTTTTCACTGGGTCCACTATCATTTCTGCTACGCATTTCCGATGTCGTTTGCCCCAGCAACTTTTTCTACATCATGAATATAAGTATTTAAAAAAGGCTACAAAATGAAAAATAGTCATGCTCAGCATTTTTAGTTATCGGTAATTGTTTTTCAGTTAGGTGATGGGATGAATGGGTAGCAGACAATGGCTTAAAGGCTTTTTTGAGATTTAGTAGGCTTAATTATATTATTAATAGTTTCATCTTGATACTCATTGTATTATTAGTGCTTACTATGATTTTAATTATTTAAATGCACTTTTTCATTAATCATATTTAATTACATTTTTGCTTGCTTGTGTTTTTGTGTGTTTGTTGGGGTTTTATTTTTTTAATTGGCTCTGCATAGCCATGTGAGTGTACATTTATAAGCTTGTTAACTGCGTTGCATTTAATTGAATGTATTTACTACTTTATAATACAATATTTTGTTCACAGATGGTAATTTTGAAAGCCATATATGGCCTTTTTTATCACCACCAATATACAGCTGTATATTGGGAACATTCAGCTAAATGGATTATTATTATTACTCCTGAAGTTAATGTACATTGTAAAAACTTAATTTAAAACATTTTACCGATATTTAACTGTGATAAGCAGATGTAACAGAAGTAACCAGAAGTAACTATATGTATACATTTTTTAAAAGAGTAATTAAACAAAACTGAGGGTTTTTCGTTTTAAAAGGTAACTAAACAAAATGTAAAATATGACAGTGCAGATTAACTTCATTTACTAAGTTACGTGCTTTCTGTTGTTTTGTTCCAGTCATAGTTTTCGAGGCCAGTAAGATGACAGACACTATGACACATGTAAAATTAAAATACATAATGTATCCAGAAAGCCTACAGACCCTGTCACTTGTCTGTGTTCTCTTATCTGTGTGCTTAAGAAAAGTTGGAACCTTTTGCTCAAACTGCAGTTCTTAGATCTATGGATAAGATTTTCATTCAGAATATCTCTGTACTTTTGCTCCATTCAGCTTTCCCTCAACCCTGACCAGTCTCCCTGTCCCAGGTTCTAAAAAAGCCACCACCATGCTTTCCTTATAGAGATGGTATAGAGCAGGTGATTAGCAGTTCCTGCTTTTCTCCAGACATATATTGATGCCAAAAAGTTCAGTTATGGTTTCATCAAACCAGAGAATCTTATTTCTCACAGTCTGTGGGTCCTTTAAGTGCTTATTTTGATAGCTCCGTCCAGGTTCTTCTGTATCTTTTACTGTGGAAAAACTATTTGCCATTAAAGCCCAGATTGATGGAGTACTGCAGTGATGGTTGACCTTCTGGATGTTTATCCTGTTTTGGAGCTCAGCAAAATTGGATTCTTGGTCACCTCTCCTAACTAGGCCCTTCTTCCCTGATTACTTAGTTTGGTGGGGTGGCCAACTCTATTAATAGTCCTTATTGTTCATCACTTGTGCTATTTAAAAATTACGGAGTCCACTCTGCTCTTGGGAAGTTTCAGTGCAGCAGACATTTTTGTATCCTTCTGTAGATCTTGATCTTCTCTTGTTTCTAACCTTTACAGGCAGATCTTTCTCCATCATGGCGGTGCTAAATTACAAGTGTTTTTCCTCATTAATAAATTGGCAAAGACATAAAGTTCTATTTTATTTCTTATTCTGGGGTAGTGAGTGCTGATTGATGGGGGAAACCCTTTTTTTTAGCAAAAGGTAACTTAACTGAATTAAACTGAAATGTATATTTTCATGATAACATGGTGACTAGGTTTCAGATTAACTATCAGTATCTTATCCAGATTGTGGAAAAACTGTACTGATTTATATTTTTTGATATCCTGTTTTATTTTAACATTTACAGTGGTAAAACGAAGTATTTAAAGTAATGTGGTACTACATGGATTAAATATTTCTAGCCAATAGTGTATGCAACAGTGTAGATATTTAATTAGTGATAAATCACTGACACCGTTTACTCAGAATACTCAAGGACAATAGATTACCTACCTATATAAACCACTTGATACAACTGAATAGAATTAATAGAATTGTCTCAAACATAGAGTGAATGTTGAATAAACGTAAAGTAAGGTGGGTGGGTTCAGGGGGAATTCTGTATTTGTTCTGGTCTGGAGGTTCATAACTGTTCTAAGCTAATTTGTGACAATGTTTATGTAACAGTGTAAAACTTCTTTGCGACAATGTCTATTGTAAAAAGCATTATACAAATAAAATTGAATTGGAATGAATTGAACTTACAAAAGTATAGTTTCGATGTATGTTGCACTGTTGCTACCATACCTGAACTTTAAACCATCCTGACACGTAGACCTCAGGGGGAGGAGCAAAAAAGGGAAAAAGAGTTGAGGAACTGGTCTTTTTCATTTCTCTCTTGTGCCTTTAGGAGCAACACTGCATGCATAACGGAATGTGATTGGCAGAAGCATGTACTCAATCCCGCTTTTGTTCTTTACTGCCAAAGTGCCGCCTGAATCATTTGCTAACAGTGTCACTCCTGCAGAGATCAACTGTGTCTTCACTGAGCTGGATGGGAGTGGTCTGAATGAGTGCTTTATGTATGTTACAGGGATTCTGCTTTTAGCCTCATTTTAATGAGTTGGTGTGGATTTTACTGGGTTTTGGCACTCAGGGAGAGGTTTAGCGGAAGGCAGATTGGCAGAAGCTCTGGAGGGAATGAGACTTATCTGTGCCCTGTGGGTGCAGCTTCTAAACTGAGCAAGAGAGCGATTAGGTTTGTTCATGCTTTTAAACATGCCGTGGTGATGCTTTATTTTAGAATGAAAACATTTCTATAACTGGACCTTGTGTATAAGAGCAAAGCCATTAAGTATACAGATTTTCTTATATGTACTTTTCTTTAGTTAAAAGTATTTTTTACACTTATATTATTTTCTGCCAAGCTACACCCCCAACTTAAAAACGTGTGTGTGTGTGTGTGTGTGTGTGTGTGCGCGTGTGTGTGCGTGTATTTTATTTTAAGCTGCCATGTCTGCTTTTCTGCGTGTTGCTATGTGGTTGCTATAGTGTTGATATATAGTTGTTATGGTGTCCCATGTGGTTGCTATGGTATCCCAGGTCATTGTTATGATGTTGCTCGGTGGTTGCTATGGTATCGCAGGTGACTATTAAGGTGTTGCTAGGTGGTTGCTAGTTAGTTGCTATGGTGTTCCAGGTGCTCGCTATGGTGTCTCAGGAGCAGGTCTCAATACTTTTGGCCTTGTATAGAGGCATAACAGAATTATTTTGATTTCATGCGGGGAGTGGGGTGTCTCAATATTTTAGACTGCATGCCCCCAATATGTTTGGAATCAGAACGTTCCATCAATGCG